>CM076577.1:1077463997-1077640356 GCA_034641835.2 Pinus albicaulis | reverse complement strand
GCCACATAAATTGTCAACCCAGGAAGGTCTATTATTCCAAAGACAATCACACACTATATATGCTCAATTCCAAAAGCAAAGAAGGGTTGTAGCATTAATTACACAAATTATATTAATCACACTGCTCACACCTTACTTTTAACAAAGATGAAGCCTACTTGTGTTACAGCAGAAACAATCCTCTGTTGCAGAATTTCATTAAAAGAATCCTAGGAAAGATAATGAAAGGAAATCACTCTGCAGAAAAGAAGACCAATCAACCATAACGAAGAACAGGACCCTATTCCTCCAACCAGGAATCTTCAGCACCTGTTTCCTGTTATCAGTCACACTTCCAAAGAGAGAGATCAATCATCAGAGAACAGGACCCTATTCCTCCAAACGAGAATCTTCAGCACTTGTTTCCTAATATCAAACTGTCACACATTCATTCTGCAAACAAATGACTAGAAATAAAATAACTCACAGCTTCTTCAGAATGAACAGTACAGAATAATGTAGTAAATAAGGAAAACAGAGTTTTAGTAAGAAACACAAAACTGCATAAATAATTTTCAGCAAACAGTGTTTAATTAAGGTGCGAAATCATAATAAAGTTAACAGACTACAGGAGAAATCGGGTGAATCTTGTGATGAAGGCGGGCCCTTTCCTTCTCACAAGATTCCCCAGAGGAAAGAATTTAAATTGAAGTGCTCAAAAGAAACCTTTATTCATCTATCAAAAGAAATGATACATTACAATGGAGCCTTGCTCCTTTTCACTCAAAAAAATGTATCTCCCGCAGTCTTTAACTCCCCTTCTAATGATGATGTCTCCTCTTTTTAAAGAGGAGACATCTATTATAGTTACATTAGACAAATCCTATTTTTATCCAAATCTGATCTTTTATTTTAAAACAAGGTCTTTCTATTCTTCCATAGAAAAATATTGTTACAATAGATACAAAAATACTGGCTTCAGAACAATCCGTGTAACAACTTTCCTTGCTTGTCTTCATCTTGTTGCCATCATTCTTGAAATACACTTTGGAAATCGCAAATCACGAGCAGTAACGGGATTTGCGTGCCCGTTGACTGTTTCAGCAACAGAATTGACTGTTTCAGCAACGGGGTTGATTGTTTCAGCAACAGGGTCGACTGTTTCAGCAACACGTTCCTTATCATGGATTATCTGCGATATCTCAGTGACTGTATATCTTCGATTAATGATTAAATATAAAAGTAATGTGGAATTATATGCAAAACAAATTAAACATAGAGTAAAGAGAAGAAATTTGTATACCTTTGGGAAAAATGGATAGGAATGATAATGTAAACTTTAGATATGGACTAAAAAGAGTAAAGAGGTGGCAAAAATATGTAGTCAAAATCGAACATTATGAGGTCCTAACATCCCCCAAAACTGAAAGGGTTACATGTCCTCATGCAACTTTTAGTCTGAATTGGAGTCTGAATACTGACTCTTTGCATGCAAGTTACTCAAGCAATAACTATGGAAGGTGGTATCTGTTGAAGGTCTAAATCCTTGATTACTTTGAAATTTCTGCCATGCTTCTACCTCATCCCTGTTAGCCAACCTGTAATGAGCCTGATATCGTTCTGATGGCATCCATAAAATGGGAAAGTGAAAATGATAGCCTATCCAATTCTCAGCACACTATTGAACACATTTAATGTAGTTTGGTATTCTGAATAGTGCAATTTCAAGATTACTAGGGCTAAAGGGATGATACTCTTGTCTTTCCTTGGAGGACTGTTGCCAGAACATGGTGTTTGCCTTCAGAGCATCCGTCTTGTTGACTCTGATTGACTGATGACATTCTTGGAGTACAGAGGCTTGAAATTGCTGTATGTATCTAGTCATTCTTGGCTTCTGCAAAAACTTATGGTACTCTGCTACAAAAATGGTCGGATTTCGAGGCTCTGGCCTTATCCAAAGAAGGAAATTATCCTCATTGTGCCTAGTTGCAAGGAAGGCAATTTGCAAGTGATTTGATTTGCAAGAAAAGAAACAAACTCCCTAATCTGTATATCACCAACAATAGGATTAAGATTGAGTTCTCTGTTTTCAGGCATTGCCTCATTATGAAGATACAACTCGCATAACAAATGTTGATCACTTGTGGAAGCCTCAGCAAATGTTTTAATAAATTGTTTAGCTGTGAGCAGCTCATAAGGTCTTCCATCCTTAATTGCTTTCAACTGGAAATAAACAAGATGCTCTGAAAGAAACATAGAATAGTTCACAGATGGTTTCCTGGTGGCTAGTAGTTTTTGCACTAATTGAAACATTAGGATTAATTTATCTTTTAATTCTGTATTCTCTTTCCTGGAATCTTTAAGCTGCTGGAGTGTCTGTTCCCAATTTTCCCAATTGGAGTACATTTGATTTTTCCAGGCTATTTTATGCTGTTGTAAAATTTTATCTTGATCCACAACATACTGCTTCTTCCACATGTTCATTATTTCTAATTCTTTCTATGGTGGAGTTTGTGTTCTAGCATTATAGGTAATGGTCTGAGGCATAGTCTATGTAGCAGAATCAGTGAATGTCGGGCAGGATACCTGTACCTAAGTTTCCTTCTCCAAAGTTTTTGAGGGCCCTACTGGTTCTTGTGTGACAGTAGGGTCTTCCTTCTTTAAAGTCTTTTAGGGCCCTCCTAGTTCTTGTGTGACAGTGGGGTTTTCCATCTTTACTGGAGATGATATGGATGCACCAGACATTGGTACTTCAACTATCTTGTATCCTACGTTTTGATAAATGTTTCCACACTGATAACACATGTACTCTTTATAAGGATCATTCTCTGAGTGTTTTTCTTGCATCGATGCTGTATGAGCTAAAGTATAAAGATTCAATTCTTTATCAAAAGCTTCCCTTGCCATTATCAATTCTTTCTTGTAGGCTTCTAATTCTTACTTCATAAATTCATTTTCTTCTAAAAGAGAGGCTATGGTGACTGAAGCGTGTGCTTTTGCTGAAGTTAATTGTTGTTCCTCCACTGTAGCTGGTTCTTGTGTTTCAGCTACAGTCGGTTTCCTTAAAATATCATGCTGTATGTTTAACTTTTTCATGTCAGTAGTTGGTTTTTGTGTTTCAGCTACAACGTGAGTAGCTGGTTCTTGTGGAGTAGCTACTGGTTGTGTAGAAGATGATGTCATATTACCCCGAGAAATTGGTTCTTGTGGAGCAGTGCCACAGGATGAGACAGGTAATGATTCCGGGATTTGAAAAGGTGGTGATGACTGGAATTGTAACAAGATGGCTGCGGGGTCAGGGGAAATGGGAGTTGTTTTCATTTTTCTCCTAGGTAGAAAAGCAGGGAAAGCAGTGGCTTTCTTTTTCTTTCTATGGGAAGATTCTTCCCTAGGAGAGGGGCTGTCGGAAGAGGTGACTGTTTTGGAGGCAACCCTCATTTTCCTTTTTGATACAGAGGTGGTTGTAGTCTGCCTCTTCCTTTTATGAATAGGAGGAGATGGTGGCGTTTCAGTCTGAGAGTCATCACTGGGGATGTAAATAGTGGGCTGGGATGACTCTGCTAAATGGAATATTTTTGAAGATGGGTGAATTGGATTGATTGGTTCTGAGGATGGGATTGATGAAGGATCCAGGATATTCTCCAATTGCTGTTCATAAGAGCTTTCAGATATTTCATGGGGATTTTCAGCTTCTTGGGGAATTTGGGCTTCATGGTGAATTTCGGGGGCTTGGTCAAGCAACAGGGGTAAGTTATTTAGAGGGAGGTTTTGCTGAGCAAAACCCTTCTGAATTAATAGTTGACAAAGGCGATGATGAGTAAGGGATAGTAATGGAAATTTTACCTTTCTACAGTAATATGACATATTCTTAATACATCCAAGCAGATAATAAGGAATGTTGAGTAGTCTACCATGCCGCAAGTGGCTCATTAAAACAAATTCGTGTTGATAAACTACCTGATATCACCCCTTGCAGGTTAAATAATGCTTGACAAATTCAGCTACCTTGGCCCATGGAGGAGGTAGTGAGTGCCGTCCTATGCCACAACCTTTGATCTCAACACGTTCTTCTGGAAGAAGGAAGTCATGTTGCGCATTTAGGATGATGTGTTTTCTACTAAACCACCGAGTTCCTGTGACTGGAAAACCCGAGACTTTTGCAATATCATTCTCTGTAACTGAAATTCTGACCCCTTGGACTGTGGAGTGGTCCTGCTAGAGGTTCTGTGCGAACTCTAAGACTTGCTGAGGGTCAAATTCTCTCAATTTTTCAAAATATGTGACCCATCCTGCCTGCTGGAAAATTTGGTAAGCCTCCGGAAATAATTGAAGAAGAGCCGTTGAGCCGGGCTCATGCATGATAAACTAACCTCCCATGGTTACTAACTTAATTCAAATACAGAAACAAAGAGTAGAATCACAGGCTCGATTAGAATAATCGTTATAACTGAGGATATGGAGTATCAATGATGGCCGAAATAATGGATATGGAGAGTGACGGTGAATTGTATGGTGTGGAATGATGGTTTTAATTTTCAAAATCCCCCCCTTACGTGTGATTTAATGATGATTAAATGTGCGGGGATTGTAATCATAATGGGAAAGATCCTCTCTTTAAACTATTATTTAATTGTATTACATAAAAAATCCGCATACCTTATATTTTACCTCTGTTTTTATAATTCGAAGTATAGAGTGCTTATTCATAGTGGCTTAATACTGATGGTAGAATCTTTAGATTTCTCTAAAATGTAGAAACAGGAGCATATTATAATCTGCTCAATACTGGATAATATTCACCCAAGGGATCTGAAGAATAAAAGTGGGGTACTGGAAAACTTGTGTAGCAGGGAAAAAAAAATGGTGTTTCAGCAATGGAAAGATGGATGTCGTGATGCTGAAAGTGGTGTTTGATCAAGGGAAAAATAAGGAAGATGTTGCTAAAAAGTAAATATTTAGTACTGGGGAAATTGGGGAAGTACTTTCTAAGGAATGATATTTCAGCAGTAAGGAATAGGGAAGGTACTAGCTAAAGAATGGTGTTTCAGCAGTGGGTAGAAAAAGTAGGAAAAATGATATGAAAGAGGGAAAGGGAGAATGAGGGAATAGATGATGAAATGTTATTGGGAAATGAGGAAATGAATCAGATGAGGAAAGCAAAGCTTCTTCAGATTGAAACTTAGATCTTCTTGTGATGACATTGTCCTCCTTGGTGAATTCTTCCTTAATCTGCAACATACCATTGTAACATGCCAACCCTTGACAGGGATTATTAGTTATAAATCTAATCTAATACTAAAAAAAATATAGTGCAGAGAATAATTAAATCCTATGAGGAGCAGAAGACTCCCCTAGAAAAAGATAATGTGTATCATTCATGCAAGCGGCCTTAAAATCTTCTTTAGAAACAAGGCATTGGTACAAGCGAAGCCTATGACCATTTACTAGTAGAGGTGTTTTAGAACCATCAATTGTTAAAAGTCTTACTGTTCCATTAGGAAAAACAACGTCTAATTCATAAGGTCCCAACCATCATGTACGTAGCTTACCCTGAAAGTTTTCAAACCAAGAGTCATATAATAAAGCCCAATTACCTCTTTAGAACTGCTTGTGCTTAATGTTTCTGTCATGCCACTTTGTTCTTTGTTGTTGAATCATGGTTGTCTGGTGAATGGCATCTAATCTCTTTTCATCCAGTTCAAGGAGCTGCTACAACCTGGCTGTCTGCACATTAGTCAAATCAAGGTTAACAACTAAAGTAGTTCTCAAAGTTTTAATTTCAAATTCCACAGGAAAAATAACACTTTTACCATAAACCAATTCATAGGGAGAAAATTCTGTAGTATTTCTCTAGGTAGTTCTATAAGCCCATAATGCTTCAGGGAGCCTTTGAGACCAATCCTTCTGGTTATCCTTCACTGTTTTAGTTAGAATGGCTTCTATTACTTTATTTGTGCTTTCCACCTGCCCATTGGCCTGGGGATGGTATGGTGTAGTCATTCTATGATGAATATGATATTTCTGAAGGGTAGATTTAAAACCATGAGAATTGAAGGGAGGTCCTCCATCTGTAACTAGCTCTCTAGGAATTCCAAATCTAATAAATATTTCTTCATATAAGAAAGCTAGGACAGCTTCTTCATTGGCTCTAAGAAGTGCTTTGGCCTCTACCCATTTAGTCATATAGTCTGTAGAGACTAATATATAAGTTCTTTGATTGGATGGAGGATTGATGGGTCCTATGAAATCTAAGGCCCATCTTTCAAATGGTTCAAGTACTACCTGGGGGTTTAATGGCATTTGATCTCTATGATTGGGTTGAACCATTCTCTGACAACTATCACAAGCCCGTACATATTTCTTTGCATCCTTAAACAGTGAGGGCCAATAGTAACCCATCCTCAAAATTTTGTGTGTTGTTCTTTTATCGGCAAAATGCCCTCCATAAGGGCCATCATGATAAGCTTTTAGTATATCATACACCTCATCCTCTCTAATGCATCTTTGAATTTCATGATCAAGTCCTGTGTGAAAAAGACACCCACTTATCCAGCTATACCTGGCACTTTGTTGAACAATTCTCCTCTTTTCTCTATGTGAAAGGTGCGATGGAAAATTTCCTGCAACCAAATAATTGGCAATGTCTGCATACCAAGGAGAGTGAGCAGATACTGCAAATAGATACTCATCAGGAAAGGAATCATCTACTGGAATATTATTATCAGTTTTTAACCGTGAAAGGAAATCAGCCACAACATTTTCTTTACCTAGTCGATCTACAATTGTAATATCAAACTCCTGCAGTAACAATAACCATCTAGTAACTCGAGCATTTGTGACAGATTTATTCATTAAATACTTGATAGCCGAGTGATCAGTATGGACAAAAGTAGAGTAACCAGTGATATAATGTCGAAATTTGTTAATGGCATAAATTACTGCTAAGAATTCCTTTTCGGTAACTGTATAATTAAGCTCAGCAGGGGTCATATTCTTACTGATAAAATAGATAGCATAAGGAAGATGGTTTTCTTCTTGTCCCAAGACAGCTCCAATTGTAGTATCTGAAGCATTAGAAGATATATGAAAGGGAAGTTCCCAATCAGTTCCTCTCAAAATAGGAGCTATAGATAACTGATGCTTGAGTGCTACAAAAGCTTCCTGACAAAGATTAGTCCACTTAAATTCAACATTTTTCATAAGCAACACAAATAATGGAGAAGCTATCTTAGAAAAATCTTTAACGAATCTTCTATAATATCCAGCATGTCCAAGAAAACTTCTTACATCATTTTGTGTTTTAGGAACAGGAAGATTTTGAATGAACTGTATTTTGGATGGGTCTACTTGAATTCCTTGAGATGAGATAAAATTTCCAAGCACTATTCCTTCACTCATCATCATATGAAATTTTTCAGTACTTAAGGAGAGGTGAGCTTGTATACAACGTTTAAGCACCTTCTCAAGATTTTGTAATGCATCTTCAAAAGACACACCATAAGGAGTAAAATCATCCATAAATATTTCCATAGAGTCATTCAACATATCAGAAAATATTCCTATAACAGCCCTTTGAAAAGTTGTTGGTGCATTACATAGTCCAAATGGAAGAACTCTATAGGAAAAATTTCCCCAAGGACTAGTAAAAGTGGTCTTGTCTTGGTCTTGGGGTGCAATCCTGATTTGGTTATACCCACTAAATCCATCTAAAAAGGAAAATAATTTCTTCCCTGACAAACTGTCCAACACATGATCAATAAATGGTAAAGGAAAGTGGTCCTTTTGAGTGGCTTTATTTAAAGCCCTATAATCTACACACACCCTCCATTTCCCATTTTTCTTAGGGACTATTACCAATGGGGAAACCCATTCACTGTCAGATATAGGGTATATAAATCCCGCATTAAGAAATTTCTGAAGTTACTCTTTCACAATTTCTCTTAAATTAGGGTTCATTCGTCTTTGGGGTTGACAGACTGGTCGACACCCTTCCTTAATATAAATCCGGTGAGTACATAATTCAGGAGAGATTCCCTTCATATCCATGTAATCCCATGTGAATGCTTCTTATTTTCAAGTAGTAACTTCATTAACTGTTGTGTTTCAGTAATTGTTAGATCAGAATTTATGTTCAGTGTTTTGCCAAGTTCGATTTCCACTATTATGCTTTTAGAGGAGATGGAGGTTGATGTTTGAGGTAAATCTTCAAATTCAATCTTGTCGTGGGTATCTGTTTCAAAGAGTGTAATCAATTGATTGTGAGTTTCAACAGCCATAGAGGAAGGTTCACAAATAAAACTATTAATTACTTCGTCGTTTGTGCTGTCTTTAAAACTCAAAGCTTGTCCGATAATCAAAATAGGCTGAGCAACATTATCATCATAATCCATCCATACAGAACTCTCATTGCTAATCATGGGTGTAGCATGAGGATAAAGAGTAAGCTGTTTGGTTTCATATCCATTGGAAATTTTCATTGAACTAGATCTACAGCTGATAAAGTCATCGGCTGTAGCAAGCCAAGGCCTTCCTAGAATTAGAGGGTGTCCCCCCAACTTTGTTTTAGTTTGCAACACCACAAAGTTAGCTAGATAATGGCCATAACCCCTAGGCTTGCAATACCCAGGAACTTTAATATCTGTGCATACAAGAATGCATCTCAACTATTTACCCAATAAACTCAAGATTGGGCAATCTCAACTATTTCAATTCTGAAAGATCATAGGATTTAAAATTCTTCCATTCATAATCAAATTTTATTTATCCCTCAATTTCCATTTATGGCTAACGCTTCATTCAACTTTGATTAAAGTCTCTTTAACAATCTTATAAGTTAACTAGCCATTTGTTTTTTTCAATAAACTCAGTCTTGCTCCATTCCATTTATATGTGCGCTCTTTTTTTTTTAACCATGACGGTAGTTAAACAAACTCTATACATATGAAATTCTTCGCATTGACTTAATTACACCATATGCCGGTTCCTTTAGTCATTCCAATGCAATCACAAATATTCTTTGATAACTTGGGAATACTTCCAGCAAACAGCGTTTTCACAATTCATCGATTTCAGGCTTTGTTTAAAATCAAATGTAAACAAATAACTGCTTACCTTTATAATTTAGAGTGCACCTCCTCCTGTTCCAGATATTGACTTTCAACGCTGTTACATCTCTACGCTAAAGGTTTAACTTACCCATTCGTATTCTTACAATAGTTTTCAGACCACGCTTTCAGATTCTGGAGTTCACCGGCAATCGAACCTTTCGATTCCACTGCACTCTGCAATTAGATTTCTTCAACTATCTGGCAATTTCTGCGTTTCCTCAGAAGTTGAAGTTCTATATCAATTACAACATGCACTGTTACAAAATCATTACAATTCGTTTGCGCCCAACTTGGAACAGATTCTGATTGCAACTTATCAAACGGATTGGAACAGAACTCATCGTTCTCAACGCATTCACTATTTTCTAGCAACTATCGAACTCAGTTTTATGATATATCCTTTTATTAACATTCAAATGGTCACTTATATCAGATCTGATCTCCTCATTCAGATCACCAACATTCACATCCAATTCCAACAACAAATGCGCCTTGTTTTTTTTTTTAACATTATTGAACCAAATATCAAATATCTATAACAGCGCCCTTCCCATTCTGCTTACCAATTTATAAAATCGAATGTCAGAATTCCATTCTTATCCAACGCATTCACTATTGAATATATATATGCTCTTTTTACCATACACTGCAACAGCCCTTCCCGCAATTACAGTGATTTATAAACAGAGTTTGAAACTGAGTTCTGCGCTCTTCAATCTGCTTTGTACAAAATCTAGGTACAACTCTGTGTTGGATTTAAACAACAAACTCTGCATTGGATTTAAACAGCGCCCTTTCATACATGCTAATCACACAGTATTCAGAGAATTCACTTCTACGCAGAGATTGTAAGCTCATTTGCGTGCTGGAAATTTTCATTTAACAATAAAACAATTACTTCAATTCTATCACTTCAGCAAACAGAGTGTAATCTTTGATTCATTCATTTCTTACCACTGAACTTGGAGTTTGTGTAGATCCATTTAATGAAAACAACGCTCCATCATACATTTCATCATATGCTTTCATACCTTTGAGTATACAACATTTCAACACAATCTGTCAATGCTCTATGTGCACAGTAAATTGACTTCCAACAGAAATTTTCACTTAGAACGATGCCCTATTAATTTGCAAACAGAGATTTTAACACCATTTTACCCTTAATGATTTGCATGGCAGTTTTCACACAAATAAATGTGATTTCAAGCCCATCGATCATTTCTTCATTAATTCAACAATGCCATGAACTTCAGGAAACAAATATACAATTCCTCAATCAACCAATGTATATAAACTGAAACAAAACAATGACTTACAAACTTTGCTGGCCAAATATTCCAATTCCGTGGCCCTTTTGCAATTGCCGAAGTCTTACAGCCTTGCTGTTCAAGCCTACTCTCAATCTCACAATCTCTCACAATCTCAATGTATTTTCCTCTCAAACCCCTTCCTATTTATACAATTTTAAAAAATGATCTAATTAAATGCTCAATCCCCTTAATATCTCAACAAATCCCTAAATCTCTCAACATCCCTAAAAGATAGATTCTCATCCCTAAAACTTAGAAACTAATTCCATCTTAGGCTCCCTCATTAATTCTAAATAATCTAGAAACTAATTTCTCTCACATTTACAATTTCTCACAAATAATTAATTAATCACTCAAAATAATATTAATATTTACATGAAATTTTAATATTTCTTCAAAACATGAAACCCCCTAGCTTAGGTAAAATACAATGTGTTTTTCGGAGCTAATGCTCCTGCATCAGACTCCCCATGTAAGAAAATTCATGACCACCTGGTCATAAGTCTGGATATTTCCTCCTGGATCCCAAATTTTGTTTTGTAATCTGTCCTTGCTTGTCAATTGCTTTACTGGTGTTGCTATCTGCTGTTGTCTTCCAGGTTACCATATTTTGTGTTGTAGTGCTCCACTTGCTCTGCTCTTGCAATCTTTCGTTGTCTTTCTCTTGTTGTCTTTCCTTTTCTTTCTTGCTGCTGGATTCTTCCGGGATTCTTTCGTCATCAGTCTTCTGATACTTTCAATCTCTCGATCCAATAAATCTCCCGGCTGTTGATTTCTAGCTGTCTGCTGAGCTAAGACGGCTTGCTCAGTTTGTACTGTCACTTGCTGACTTCTTGCTTCTATGCTTGTTTCTGTTCTGACTGCCACCCGATCATCCATGCCCTCTTGTCTTCTGGAACAGAAAACTTCTTCTTCCTTCATTTGACTGCTCAACTGAGTCAAATGTTCTACAACAATACCTGCATTCACAAAACACTTGTTAGAACAAAAATCAGAAGGCATCAGTGCCTTGTTCTCCTTTGCCAGCACTTCAGTATGCTGTTCTGAATTCTCCTCCACTATCAGCACATCAGTATGTTGATCCAAAATTCCCAAAGAATCCTCTGAAGAATTCTCAAGACTGTTAACCAGTCTTTCTCTCATATCATCTGCTTCCATGACATCTTTCTGCACTCGTTCACTGTACTGAACTCTTTCATCTGCTGCAATCTCCTTGTCATACTCCGAATTCTCCAACAAATATTCCAACAATGCAATTTCTCTGTAGCATTGCTGAAGCATATCATCATCACCTGCATTCATACATAAACTTTCAGTTTGCATATCAAAATGTTCAACAGTATCAACTGTTACTTCCCTTATCTGTGCTTCAGACTGATTCTCTTCTTCAGCATCCACAAGAATTTCTTCTTGTACTGTAACAGCGTCAAGTACAAACACATCACTTCTTCCTTCTTCAGAGTATTTTTCTATACTTGTGACCGCTTCACAAGATTGCGCATCATCCTCAACAAAACCTGTAATCACATCACAACTGTCAGCTATAAAAACAAAAGAGTTCTCACTATCCAGCTGATCTGGATCTACCCAGTAACTTAAGAAATCATCAATGATCTCCTCCTCTGTTTCATCAATGGAAACCTCCACTTCCAACTCAGCTGCTCTGAGTTGTGTACACCTCAACTGTACATCCATCATCTGCTCGAGCTTCTTCAGCTCTTCCGTTAACTACATGTTTATTTGTCGATCTCTTTTCTGTTGTAGCCTATGCCACTTCACTCTCTTCCTCATCAACCAACCCTGTCTCTGGCCTTTCATATTCTCCTGCAACAACTCCATCAATAACTCAAGATGAATTGCGATCTCAACTTTCTCTTTCTCGTACTCTTCATCAGTCCACTGCTTCAATATGCCATTTGTCTTGGCATCTCTCTCCCTCAGTTTACTGTGGCTTCTTTCCGAACCTCTTATCTGATCCTCCATGATCATATTCTCCATGAGTTGCACTAGCCTCAGCAACAAGCTCTCATATCTTGCCGCCACTTACCTCACCAAGCTCTTCTCACTCAGTCTCTTGGTAAGTACTGGTTCACTGCCTCTGGAACCTCTTGAGCACTCTCCTCTGCTCCTTTAGGCTTCTCTCATCTGCACCTGTCAAGAACACACTTGTCCTTTTCATTCAACCTCTGTTGAATCTTTAGGTTCTGCCACACGTCTAGAATCCTTTGCTGGACTCCTTCATCACCGCCCTTCGGCTGTGATCTACTTCTTCCTGCTGAGATTTCTCCACTATACCTGCAACCAAATTCTGCAAATAGTCTTCAAACCAAGTTAAATATCAACTACACAATCTCACCTTTCAGATCTCACACTGCCTTCCTTGCTTCTTCATCCCGTTCGATCTGTACTTCTAGATGTGTCATATCGATGAATCGATCTTCATCATTCATCACACATTCAAAAATAAATTTCGCTCAACAAATCTTCTTGTCCTCAACTGCACTTGCATACCTGTGCTGCCATCTTCATTAGTTTCACAATCCGACATTCATTCACCACATGCAATTAACTAAATTAAAAAAAACTTGAATCCTCTCCCAGAGCCATTTCAGCCCTTCAACAAAACCTTCTGTCTTCATTCTCAGAAAATAAACATTTTTCAATTTAACAGAGCCAAGCTTTGATACCAAAAATTGACGCAAGCCTAGAGCTTGCAATACCCAAGAACTTTAATATCTGTACATACAAGAATGCATCTCAACTATTTACCCAATAAACTCAAGATTGGGCAATCTCAACTGTTCCAATTCCGAAAGCTCATAGGATTTAAAATTCCTCCATTCATAATCAAATTTTATTTATCCCTCAATTTCCATTTATGGCTAATAACTATGCTTCATTCAACTTTGATTAAAGCCTCTTCAACAAATCTTATAAGTTAACTAGCCATTTGTTCTTTTTAATAAACTCAGTCTTGCTCCATCCCATTATATTTATATGTGCGCTCTTTTTATTTTAAACACGCTGGACTGGTTAAACAAACTCTATACATATGAAATTCTTCACGCATTGACTTAATTACCACCATATGCCAGTTCCTTTCAGTCATTCAATGCATATCAATGCAATTACTCAAATATCCTTTAGAAATACTTCCAGCAAACAGCGTTTTCACAATTCATCGATTTCAGGCTTTGTTTAAAATCAAATGTCAACAAATAACTGCTTACCTTTATAATTCAGAGCACACCTCCTCCTGTTCCAGATATTGACTTTCAATGCTGTTACACCTCTGCGCTAAAGATTTAACTTACCCATTCATATTCTTACAATAGTTTTCAGACCACGCTTTCAGATTCTGGAGTTCACCGGCAATCGAACCTTTCGATTCCATTGCACTCTGCAATTAGATTTCTTCAACTATCTGGCAATCTCTGCTTTTTCCTCAGAAGCTGAAGTTCCATATCAATTACAACACACATTTTTACAAATCATTACAATTCGTTTGCGCCCAACTTGGAACAGATTCTGATTACAAATTATCAAACGGACTGGAACAGAACTCATCGTTCTCAACGCATTCACTGTTTTCTTGCAACTATCAAACTCAGTTTTATTATATATCCTTTTATTAACATTAAAATGGTCACTTATATCAGATCTGATCTCCTCATTCAGATCACCAACATTCACATCCAATTTCAACAACAAATGCGCCTTGTTTTTTTTTTTAACATTATTGAACCAAATATCAAATATCTATAACAGCGCCCTTCCCATTCTGCTTACCAATTTATAAAATCGAATGTCAGAATTCCATTCTTATCCAACGCATTCACTATTGAATATATATATGCTCTTTTTACCATACACTGCAACAGCCCTTCCCGCAATTACAGTGATTTATAAACAGAGTTTGAAACTGAGTTCTGCGCTCTTCAATCTGCTTTGTACAAAATCTAGGTACAACTCTGTGTTGGATTTAAACAACAAACTCTGCATTGGATTTAAACAGCGCCCTTTCATACATGCTAATCACACAGTATTCAGAGAATTCACTTCTACGCAGAGATTGTAAGCTCATTTGCGTGCTGGAAATTTTCATTTAACAATAAAACAATTACTTCAATTCTATCACTTCAGCAAACAGAGTGTAATCTTTGATTCATTCATTTCTTACCACTGAACTTGGAGTTTGTGTAGATCCATTTAATGAAAACAACGCTCCATCATCCAAATCATCATATGCTTTCATACCTTTGACTATACAGCGTTTCAACACAAAGGGTTATCGATTTCCACAAATCGATGCCAACAAGTCTCTTACCACATATTTATCATTCCACTTCTTGATTATGGATTTCAATCATTCATAAAAACTCTGCTAAGGCGCATGTTTTAATTCTTAATAAAAAATTTAACATTCTCAAACCACAACCAACATTCGAAAGCTCACTTAGGCAGAATTTAACCATACATAAGCCAGTCCATTAAGTCGCATAACTCAAAATCACACTTTCATAAAAATTAACATACTTACAAACTGATATTCTTGACAAAATATTCAATGTTCTTGGCCCTTACAAATTGCCAGAGGCTTACAGCCTTGGCTGTTCAAAACCAGCTCTCTACCACACTCTCTCACAATCTCAATGTATTTTTTCTCAAAATCCCCTTCCTATTTATACAATTTAAAAAATGATCTAATTAAATGCTCAATCCCCTTAATATCTCATCAAATCCCTAAATCTCTCAACATCCCTAAAAGAGAGATTCTCATCCCTAAAACTTAGAAACTAATCCTAACTTAGGCTCCTTCATTAATTCTAAATAATCTAGAAACTAATTTCTCTCACATTTACAATTTCTCACAAATAATTAATTAATCACTCAAAATAATATTAATATTTACATGAAATTTTAATATTTCTTCAAAACATGAAACCCCCTTAGCTTAGGTAAAATACAATGTGTTTTTCGGAGATGATGCTCCTGCATCGTATAATCTTTAGATTCAACCTGACATAACTAAGTTCTCAACAACTCCTTTTCCTGTTTAATTGTAGAGTCATTAAACTAGCCTAGGATGGTTGGTGTGTCTCTAATTGGTGTTCTTTTAACGTAGCAATCATGGAAGCCTGCAGTCAAGGATATTTACTATAAAGACCTAAATCTACCAGAAATTGAGGGATTATTGTTTTACCAATTTGAACTGTCGCAGTAGGATGGCCAGGGTCACCATATTTCACAGGAGGAGTTTTTCTGGACA
This sequence comes from Pinus albicaulis, assembly GCA_034641835.2. Taxonomy (NCBI): domain Eukaryota; kingdom Viridiplantae; phylum Streptophyta; class Pinopsida; order Pinales; family Pinaceae; genus Pinus; species Pinus albicaulis. The sequence goes on along the minus strand of CM076577.1, from coordinate 1,077,624,688 downwards.
TCAATGCAGATAGATCACCCATAACATGAACTGTAAGGGGATCCTTAGTTTTCCTACCAGGTTTCTTAACACGAATATCCCTCATGGTTCTGGCATAGATTGGTACATCTCTTAGTGCCTGTAGAAGTGGAATTTTAACATAGAAATTTTGCAATTCCCTTAAAAGATTAAAAGCAGGTGTTTCAGGCGTTTTAGTTAAAACTAAATGCTCGAGGAATGGTGGCTATGTTATTTCAGCATCCTTGTTAGAGGGTGGTTGTGCTTCTTTGTGTGAATTATGTTTCTCAGTTTCTTCTTTATCAGAATCCAAAGAAGTAACATCATCAATAATAGGTTCAACTATTTTCCTGGATCTTAAATGGATGTCATTGCATTGTGCAGGGAAAACATGAAGTGTAGGCTGGTTTTGAATGTCAATAACTTGCACAACTTTATTATTGGGGTTAGGATTTGGTTGTACAGGTAGCTGGGGTCTCATTTGATTATTTGGTGGAGCACTTGATGGCAGAGGAAGTGGTTGTTGAAATTGAGGAAATTGATTTGGATACAGGAGTTGTTGACTTAATTTTTGGTCCTTAATTTCCGGTGGGTAGTCTGCGTCCATGGTTTTGTGCATGGTTTTGCACATGGTTTTGGGGTACGATGGTTTTCGGCCCCTGGTATTTTTGTAGATCCGGTCAAGGGAACTACGGTTATGTTCTAATCCAGGGTTTATGGATTGGGGTTTATGTATGCTTCGGCATGTATATATATGTGTTGTAACACTAAAAGGAATATAATGAAAAATCAAGCTGGTCGTCCCGACTTGGGATCCAGGGGAAAATCTCTGTGTTTATCTGTTTTATGTTTTATGCTCTTGCTATTGTTTATTTTCTGTTATAAGATTCGTGTGTAGATAATTTCTGTTCAGGGTTAAAACCTACATTTGGTATCAGAGCTGTTTTGGCTTCAAGGGGATGCCTTTGCTGCTGAGGGTTTTTTTGTTCTGCTTCAGGTAGACCATAAGGGGAGATCCTCATGATCGATTCTCAGGGGTGAAAGAAGATGGCGAGCAAACGTAAAAGATACGTATCGAGAAATTTAATGGTCGTAGTTTTGAGTTGTGGAAGCCAAGATGGAGGATCTGGCCGGTGGATAAAGATCATGGATCGTGTAGATCTGTGTACTAAACCAACTGGAATGTCTATGAAGATTGGGAGAAACTGGATCGGAAGGCTAAGAGCACAATACGGCTGTGTGTCTCAGATTCAGTATTGTTGAATGTATCTGGGGAAGCTACGGCGAAGAATTTGTGGGAAAAAATTGGGACTTTGTACCAATCTAAGTCTCTGGTGAATAAGTTGTTCCTGCGGAAAAAGCTGTATAACCTGAGGATGAAGGATGGAGACTCGATGACAGAGCATCTGAACGCCTTCAATACTGTGGTAAGTCAGCTGTCGTCTGTTGATATTAAAATCTCAGATGAAGATAAGTGCATCAGTTTGTTGTGCTCTCTACCAGACTCGTGGGACAGTCTGGTTATTGCAATAGGTAGCAATACAACTACCTTGAATTTGATGACATTGTCTCAGCCTTGCTGTCGGAGGAAATGAGACGGAGAAATATGGAGGGTCAGAATGGAGATGCCTTATCTGTACGAGGAAGGTCCCAGAACAGAAACAAGAATAAGGTTTCGAGTGGGAGATCTAATCAGAGAAGATTCTCACCCTCTGAAAGTTTGTAACAGGTAAATGGAAATGCGAAAGGAAGGACACTACAAAAAGGAATGCGTATCTAAGTTTCATGAAGAAGGGACTCAATAGTCTACATGAGAAAAACCACCTTGGATGAAGGGGTGGAGATGTGTGTTAGCCATCAGTATTTTTTACATGTTAGTGATGACTATATCTATAGTTGAGTTTTCTAGAAGCTGATTTCCTTATGTCAATTTTTCATCTAGAAAACCCTCCTGAAAACTTTTTTCGCATTTCTACTTTCCAGTCCACCCATGTCAAAATCAAAACCTCATTATCACTATCCTATCTAGCTTCAGCCCTATTGGTCTGCCCATCAGTTCCAAAAGGAAAAGTCCAAGTCTGTTTCAAAAGCCTCCCCTAGGTTAGGAAGTGGCGCTTTAAGACATTTTACCCTTGGCAATCATCAAAAGCCAAAAAGCCTCCATCTGCTACAGACCAACCATGACTGACCTCCCACTCTGCAAACGAAATTGACAAACATCTCTAAGTCGCGCTACTCGCACCCCCTAGGTCTCAGCACTGCATAAACCACAGTCTCAAGCTGATTACTAGGTGTTTCACAGTGTTTTATGGATTCTACAAAGACAGGAAATATAACTTCATCTCAGGAGGAAATGCTTGAATCTACAGTTAGAAGAACAGCTGCTTCTAAATGTAACATGAGCCTGAGATGTATCTGCAAACAGAGAGTCACTCATCAAGACCTTGCATTTTCCTTCCAGCATGAAAAATCACAGGAAGAGAAGAACACCACTGTCACAGCAAACTGGTAATTTGTCATGGCCCAGAACCTCCTTCATTTACAAGAAGAGGGTTAGGGTGCCTCCTTCATCTACAAGCAGAGGGCGCTGGCCAGTATTGACTTTAAGGATTGCAAAAGTCCAGGTTTGATTTTTTACTGAACAGTGAAACAATGACTCTAAGTTTTCTGAGTATAAGTGAAAATCACAGCAGCGCTACAGTCTGAAGTATGCAAGTTAAAGGGAAAACAGAGTTCAGGTCTTGTAAAGCAAGTCATTGGAAGTTTTCAAATCATGTGAAAAATGAAACTTTAGAGAGGCATATCATTAGTAAAAACAATTCCAATCATAAGCAGCCTGCTTTTCCACAAGACCAAATTGAAGAGATGCTGACAAATCATGTCATTACACAGGCAGAAGAAAAGGTGTTTTGGTTTTTCAAAGGGTGCTAAGCTCCATGGTCACAGGAACTATCTTTCAAATAATTTTTCATAAGTTAACCAGGCAAATCGTGACATTTCAGTTCCCCTCAGCAAAGAGCAGTATAGTGAGACAGTGACACCCTGACTAGGGTTTTTCTGAAGCACAGTAGTGATCACAGGCAAAGGTAAAGGTATTAATGTTTCCAAGTTGGTTGCTTACCATCATAATCCTAGCAAAACCCTTGTCAGGAAGCCTTATCAAACAATCTTCAGATACTTTGCCAAGTGAAGGGCCTCCTCCATTTATGAGCAGATGGCCAAGGTATTGAATGTTGTTGAAGACTGATTGGTCAAAAGGTGCAGTGGAAAGAGACAAAGAAAGAAAACAAAAGTATTTACACAGGTGAACAGATGGTGTTTATGATTCAAAAAGTATTGGTTTTCCTATTCATATGGAAATGTCTGTCAAACTATACCTATAGTGGACAGGAGACAATATTGAATATACAGGCCATTGATACAAAAAGGGATGTTTCCTTAAGAGAAAGGGCCACACAATCACCTCACTGTCACATGCCAAGAAGTCTAAAAGGAGCTCCTTTTAAGTAAACAGAGAAATATAGTTTGAATGGATGCAACCAAAATATGGCACTTACAATCCAAAGAGAAGCCTATAAATCACCTGGAAGCAGAAATTATCAAACAAGTTGGAAGAAGACAAACCACCTCCTTTTAAAAATGACAAAATAGCTTTCAAAGCTCTTCAACAGATCTCGAGTGATTTTTCTTTAAAATATCACCAAGAAGGTAAAAAAGTGGACAGAGTTGAGCTTTGGAATGGTTCTATTACAAAAAGGTCAATACACTGGTCAAAGCAAATGATAACTGTTTTTCAAAGGGACCTATTCTTCCTGGTTCATAAAAGTTTCCCTTTCAGATATACATCACAAATGATGGGAGGAAGTTCAAGATTAGTTCCCAAAAGGACATTGTGAATAGGTATACAATTTTATGAATAGGCAAAGGAGTTTGTTTTAATAGACTGTCATTGCTTAGATGATTTGAAACAAACACAATTTTTCATTATTCCAAAAGACAGAGATATCATAGATGATACACCTACAGGCAGGGAAGTATTTTGAAAAAGAGGCACCTTTCTCAAATCAGAGGGCCATGATCGATTCCAAATAGGTTCAGAAAACTTGGCATCTACAGTGGGAAACAGGTTGAAAAAGAAAGTAAAGACAGAATGTTGTCAAAGCAAGGTGAAAAGACAAACCCTATTCCCTTCAAATAATAAAGCAATCTTCAGGATTTTTTAAACAGTTTTGAAGTGGGGTTTACATGAAAAATGCCATCAACAGTGTTAAAAACAAAGTGGCAAAGGATGGTTTGATATTCATTAGGGTATTATTCAAAATTTGGGTTGCTATGTTAAAAGGTCACCAGGGAGACAAAGCCATACAAAGACAGAGGTTAAAGAGCGCTTGGGCAGTTCGGTTCAAAATGTGTTTCTGAAAAAATGGAGATGAAATTTACAAAATTGAGAGAGGTTTTTGTCCCTCATAGGTTCAATAATAAAAACGTACTTCAGTTTCTACACAGGTATCATGGTTTGTGAGAAACGTGAAAAATTAAGATGTCACGGGAAAATTTCTGCACCAGGATTCATCATTTTGACCAGTGATGGGACAGTCAGATTTTGAACAACCAAATTGATTCCAAATGAAAAAATTCAAATTTTTATGGAAATTATACTTCCATAGCTTTCCGATGAGCCATCTCGGGCCAAATTCCGACAAAAGGAAGGCATCCAAAAGTAGCCTGCAATCAACGCTATGTTTTTCTGCACCAGCATTCACCATTTTTGACCAGTGATGGGACAGTCAGTTTTTGAAGGATCAAATGGACACCAAATGAAAAAATTCAAGTTTTTCTGGAAAGTAGACTTCCACAGATTTCCAACAAGCCATCTCGCGCCCAATTCCGACACCGGGAAGGCATTCAAAAATGGCCTACAAACAGCTCGATGCATTTCTGCACCAGGATTCACCAGTTTTGACCAGTGTTGGGAAAATCAATTTTTGAAGGATCAAATGGACACCAAATGAAAAAATTCAAGTTTTTCTGGAAATTAGACTTCCACATCTTTCCAACGAGCCATCTCACGCCCAATTCTGACACCAGGAAGGCCTTCAAAATGGACTGCAAACTTGCGCGACACTCCTGGAAAAGTGCGCGACGCGCCTGTGCACAAAATTTACAAAGGAATGCACTGCTGCGCGCCGCGCCTGTAGCAGCCCGCGGCACTCCTGTAGAAATGGTCAAAATTCACTCAAAAACCTTAAAAAACTCTTTCCATAGCTGCTCAAACTCTCGGGAAAAGCCTGCCATCGTGTTTCAAAGGTACTCTATACGCCTCCCTTGATATTTTCAAAGTTGTTAAGTGGTGGAAAGGAGTTGAAAGTCATGGTTTGCAATAAGCTACATTTGTCCAGCCGTGAGCACAACTAAATGGTGGTCCACTTTTGTTGATGTCAAAAGACTTTATAGACAGCCCTCAAACAGTCTTGAGAGGAGGAAGGCACTGTTTCAAAAGTGAAAACACAGGGTTTGAGAAATGAAAACAGTAGGTCATTTTCAACACAGTCATCATATGAGCATTTTTTCAAGGGAGCTTCTTCTATTCTGTTAAAGGGATAAAACATTGTTTTAACTTTCCATTCCATAAAGCATAGGCAGTAAGTCAAGTTACCATTCGCATCTCAAGGTATTGTCAAACTGATATAAAGAGCAGTAGGGTGTAAAGACAACAATGTTTTGATTGAAAAGGAGTTTATTGGTATTTGAAGGCTACAGACTTTTGTGACCACATAAAAAAATTGCAAGAGCTGCCACCTTATCCTATTACACAGTGACCTTTGACTGTGTATACACTTTGTTTGACTGTGTGTTCATTATAATTATTGGTTGTTTGGCTTACAAAGGGAGGAAAAGACAAGATTTTTGAAGGAGCAGAGACCTAACACCAAAGAGAGCTTCTCACATAACATTTCAAACCATTTATGCCTTGTCAAACAGTGATTGACAGCTGAGATATAGTTTTGATTAAAGAACACATTTCAGGAACTCTTGAGGCAGTTTTGGTTTTTTTAGAAGCGCATCCTAGTCAAGATGCCTCCCAAGCAGTGATAGTAGGGTAGTGTATTTGATGAATGACAAAGGACCAAGCCAATTGTCCCCCAAACAATGTTAAAGAATGAAAGGCACTATTTGAAGGCAAAAGCACAGTATTTGAAGAAGAAGCCCAGAAACGTTGCTCAAGCTCCGCAAGAAACATCATCATCGGTTTCAAGGTATTCAATGTGCCTTTTTGCTTTGTTAAGATCACCAAGAGAGGATGGATAATTTGGTCTAAAGAAAAAATCAAGACTTGTGGTGTTTTATGTTGGCTAGTGGTGAAACTTTACAGAGGGTTGAATTTGCATTTGTATGAATAACCAATGAAACTACCCTCGAACCGTGATGAAGAAAGAAGAGATAGAGTGTTTTAAGGGTGAAGACAGTAGGTAAGTTTTTGACACAGCCATCATATGAACATTTTTTATCTTTTAAAGGAGTTTCCTTCTATTAAAGGGAGAAAAAATAGTGTTTTAACTCTGAGCTCCATAAGGCAGAATCAGTAAGTAAATCTCATTGCATTTAAGAGTGTTTTATCAAGCTAGTGCAAAGGACAGTAAAAGGAGGACAGTGTGTTGTTTCAAAAGGAGTTTTGTTGATATTTGACTGACTACAAGACCTGCATTGACACATCAAACACTACGGAGCTCTGTCACATAATCCCATAACACAGAAAACTGTGACTGTGAAGATACTTATTGATCGACTGTGTTTATGTTATTAAATATATTTGGTGAGCTACATATGAGGAGGGCAGTGTTTTGATTAGAAGAGGAGTTTATTGGCATTAGACTGCTACAAGTTTGGTATCACAACATAAAAAACTTTTCAAACTCTGTCACCATATCCATAAACCAGTGCTTTTACTGTGAGGATATCTTTTGTTTAAAAAACTGTGGTATAGTGCTGGATATGCTGATGAAGTGCCTACAAAGAAAGGGGTCTTGGACTCAAAAATGTGTTTTCACCTTGCCTTTTCAAAAGACAGGGTATCTTATATCTTCAAAGCATCAAAGGGCAGGGTACCGTCGCCACACACACAAAAGAGATCATTGTTGGCTGTGTGTATTGATTGATTGTCTTTTTGTTCTTCAAAGTCTATTTGTTAAAGGTTGATACTCAGAGGTTGGAAAGGCAGTATTCTAGAGAAGCATGGTTTTATGTTGAAAGAGAGCCTCGACTGTTTAAAGGACAAAACTCCTACAGGCCTTTTGTTAAAACCTCAAAAGCATTTCAAAGCCCCGCCACCTTTGTTCTATAAACAATCACCTTGACTGTATGTTTTCTCCTTTGACTGTGTATTCATTATGAATGTTGACTGATTGATATACAAAGGCTAGAAAGGCATCATTCTCAAGGAACAAAGGTCTTACACCAAAAAGAGCATTTTCACACTATCTTTGAAATCACTTGTTGCTTAATAGCAAAGTTACAGGCTAGGACATAGTTTGGTTTAAAGAAGGCCATTCCCAAGACTTGGAAGAATTTTGGTTTTTCAGGAGCACATCTAGATCAAGATGCCCCTCTAGGCAAGACAACAAGAGCAGCATGAAAGTGGTAAAGATGAGCAGCAGCAGGAAAAAGTTGAGAAGAGTGCTGAACAACAGTAACTCAGTAGTGATAAACAGCAGTTTCAAGAAGCGCCCGGCACGGAAAGAGAAGAAAGGCACATCAGCACTCGACATTTTGGCTTTAGCTTTGGAACACATTGCTAAGGACCCCTGAGGATCATGCATGCCAATTTTGAGCCCTTTTCGACAACTTTTTGTTTTTGGCATTTTTTGGGTTTTTGGTCGAAAACTCATTATTTCGCCATTTCAGTTTGAGGATTTGTCAAGGGAGAAGGATGATACCATTTGATGCCATAATTCTATGATCAGGTCCTCAGTGATTTTCAGAGCATTTGGAGATCATTCGCCCCCTCAAATTGGTGAAAAATGCTCACTTTTTGCACATTCTGCCCGGTATATCAGCGCTCTGCAATTTCCTGGCTTTTTACACACAGGTACAGATTTGGAAGGCTTCTAGGCATCAGATTGAGGTGATTTCAGTTGTGCCGAAAAGTAGACACAGAGAGCTTTCCAACGGGCCATCATGAGCCTCATTTAGACACCGGGAAGGCTGCCAATTTCCTCTAGCAAGTCAGGGGACCTTTTTCAGACATAAATATGAAGTATTTTTGTAATTTTTGAACCTCAAAAATCTGCTTTTCCCAAATGTGCGTTTAGCTATTTTTACACTTGGGAAATGATGTAAAGTCAATATAATTCCCATTTTTAGCATTTTTTTAGATATTTTATGGGATATTTTGTGCCTTTGGCTTTTCAAAGCCTCAAGGACAAGTTTAGATATTTTGATTAGGCCAATGGGATAGCTAGTTGCACCATGAGGTTTTCCTCACTTGAGCCTATTTATTCCACAAGACTTCATTGTAAAACAAGGCTAAACTTGAGAGAAGAATCAATATATTGGTCATATGAGCTTTGAAGAACATACTTGTGTTATGATTTTGGACTGCCTCTTGGATGCTTTTGATGAATGATGAAGGATTGTTGATGGATTCCATGACATGGTAGAATGGTATAGTGTTTCTTGCTTTGTTGTCCTCTAGTTTTCATTCATGATACATGCTTCTTGCTGCTATAGATCAGTAGAGATTAATTTTGAGATATGCCCATGGAGGCACCTCAAAATTCCTGAATCTTCATAGCTTTATGTTTTCTTCTTCCTTAGTTATACTAAAGAATTCTTAACTGCTCTTTAGTAACTTAAGGTATTGTTGCTAGTTTTATTCATAATTTCTATGTATGTTGAGTAGAATGTATGGTGTGCCCTGCCTACCTATGATTGTCCATAGTTCTGTCCATAAAACTATCTCTTTGACTGATTAGCTTATCATCTTGTTGAACCAAGGAGGCCTAGTCCCGATCTAGCCCTTTGCCTAAAACTATGAAAGTTTGTTTGTCCAAGTGCCCAATAACTTAAAGACTGTGTTTAGGCGTTCCGGCATAGTTTTATGAGTTGTTAGTCCTTCTTATGTGTTTTCCCCAAAGTCTGATAGCCATTTCCCAAAGTTAGAGGGTCTTATACTTCTATGCATGGCTGGAATGTTTGATTTCTATGTATTAATTAGCTCATAGTTACATTTAGCATGATTAATGGCTTGCTATAACATGTTTATGTCTGCTATCAACTAGTTACACTTGAAATCCCTTATCTTTCACAAGCTTGATGTTCATTTACTCCATTTTTCCCAAACATCCTTTCTACCTTGAATCAAATCGGCCCTACAACAGCCTTACATCATCATCTCATAGCTTCCTTGACCTGTTTGACCCCATAGCCCAATTGATCTGACTTCTTGTTATCCATTTTTATATCTTTGATCAGTTTTATCCCTCACAAACTTAAAAACCAAAAATAAAAAAACTCACTTCATAACTAGCCTAATATCAGAACACCATAAGCGAACACACCGATATCTTTTACATCTAATAGAGAGAGCCCTCTCTGAGTCCAGGAAGGCTAGGTCCTTGGGCTCCAAAGCTTGGTTTGATGTTACATCATCATTTGGCTCACCAATCACAAATCATCGGATCTCTAACAATGTGTATTTGGTTTCTTCAATACACATGTAGATCATGAGTCAAGGTTGATTGACCAGGTGCATCCTTTCACTTCACTCCCCATAGGGAGTGTTTCGCGAGTATGAGAAATATGATGGTGGTGATGTCTTCCTAGGGGATGATAAAGGCCGAATCGCTCTGACGTGGAAAGCTGTCAGTTTCGCAGCAGTGGAAGGATTAGAACTTCCCGGTGTTCGATTATTCCCGTATCAAGCAGAAATCTGATTTCTCAGAAGCAAGATGGATGATGCAATGTGTAAAACAAGCATCCGAGAAGGATGCCGCAAGATGGTTCGGGGAGCACCGGTATTAATGCGGGAAGTTCAGATCAGTGACTCCTCAAGCTGGCTAAGGTGGCATTATGACATGGTGTAACAGTTCTATGGTTCCTGAAAGTGGGACGGAAAGCCTAGTTGTGTCTGGAGAAAAGACCATGCTATGGCATCAAAGGCTTGGACATATTGGAGAGAAGGGCCTTCGGATACTGCATAGAAATGGTATGGTAGAAGGTATGTCAAATTTCTCTCTAGATTTCGATTTCTGTGAACATTGTGTATATGGGAAGCAGAATCGGGTGAGTTTTCCTTCTGGTGCTAAGAGGGCGAACAAGATATTAGAACTTGTGCACAGTGATGTGTTTGGACCTGTGTCAGTTCCATCACTGGGAAAGTCTGTGTACTATGTTTCATTCATAGATGACTTCTCAAGGAATACATGGATATATTTCTTGGGGAAGAAATCTGAAGTCTTTGACAAATTTAAAGAATTTAAGGCTCTGGTGGAAAACCAGACAGAGAAGAAGATAAAGGCGTTGAGGACAGATAATGGTGGGGAGTTCTGCAAGAAGGAATTTGAAGAGTTCTGTAAGAAGTGTGGTATAGCACGACATAAGACTACTCCATACACACCTCAGCAAAATGGAGTTGCAGAAAGAATGAACAGAACACTGATGGAAAAGGCAAGAAGCATGCTCAGTGGTACCGGGTTAGGACAAGAATTCTGGGTAGAGGCAGTGGAGACCGCATGTTACTTAGTTAACAGATCACCTTCATCAGTGTTGGAGGATAAGACTCCACATGAGGTATGGACTGGTAAGAAACCCTCTCTTTCACATCTAAGGGTATTTGGATGTGATGCATATGTACATGTTTCAAAGGAGAAAAGGACCAAGTTGGATAATAAATCTGAAAGGTGTATCTTTATTGGGTATAAGGATGGTTTAAAGGGTTACAAGCTTTGGAACCCAGAAACAAGGAAGGTTGTGTACAGCCGAGATGTGGTGTTTAGAGAAGTGAAGGATGTTGTTAAACATGAAGTCCTACCAAAGGAACCTGAGAAGATAGAGTTTGAGCTAAAGGAGGATGAATCAGACTCTACAACAGAAGAAGACTCAGAAGAAGAAGAGCCACAAACTCCAGCTTTGAGAAGATCAGTTCGGGAAAGAAGGCAACCAGAAAGGTATAGTCCATCTGCTTTCTGTTCAGGTTTTGCCTTAACTATAATTGATGATGAACCTAGAACTGTCAGGGAGGCAGTAGATTCAGAGGATGGAAAACTCTGGAAGGAGGCCATGGTTGATGAAATGGCATCCTTGCACAAAAACGATGCATGGGATCCGGTGGAGTTGCCGGCTGGAAGGAAGCCCATTGGGAGCAAATGGGTGTTTAAGAAGAAGATGAATGTAGAAGGCAAGGTGGAGAAATACAAAGCTCGGTTGGTAGTAAAAGGTTATTCCCAGGTGCCAGGAATTGATTTTGGTGATATTTTTTCTCCTGTTGCCAAAGTTACTTCTATTAGATTACTTTTATCTGTTGCTACTGCATTTGATTTTGAGATAGAACATATGGATGTGAAGACAACATTTCTTCACGGGGATCTAGAAGAGGAGATCTACATGAAGCAACCTGAAGGCTTTATGGTGAAGGGTAAGAAATAATTGGTATGCAGGTTGAAGAAGTCTCTGTATGGGTTAAAACAGTCACCAAGGATGTGGTATCAGAAATTTGATACCTATATACGGGGACTTGGCTTCACCAGAAGCAAGGAGGATCACCGTGTTTATTTTAAATTAATTGGTGACCGTGTTATTTATTTGGTATTGTATGTGGATGATATGTTGTTGATTGGAAATGACAAAGAAATTATCCAAGATTTGAAGACCCAACTGTTCTCCAAATTCGACATGAAGGATCTGGGTGCCGCAAACTATATTTTGGGCATGGAAATTAAGAGAGATCGGGCAAAGAGGAAGCTCTGGTTAAACCAGAGGAAGTATGTTGAGACTATATTGCAGAGGTTCAATATGCAGGATAGTAAACCGGTGAATGTTCCTATTCCTGTAGGTGTAAATTTGTCTGCTGAACAGTGTCCTAAGACACAAGAAGAAGAGGATTATATGTCCCGTGTGCCATATGCAAGTGCATGGTATTCCAGGTTGGACAAGTACCTTCAGAAACAAGGTTCAAGAAGGGAGGAGTTGATAGTAATTTATACACGTGATTGTATATGTAGATGACATCATGTTTGGCAGCAATAAAAAGGATTTGGTAAAAGTATTTGCTGAAGAGATGAAGTTGGAGTTCGAGATGTCAATTATTGGAGAAATTACCTTCTACCTAGGGCTTCAAATCCTACAGAAGGTTGAAGGGATATTTATTTCACAAGAAAAATACTTGAGAGATATGTTAAAAAGGTTCCAAATGGAAGAATGTAAACCGGTGTCAACCCCCATGACTACTAGATGCAAGGTATGTGCAGATGATGGGTCTATAGATGTATATCAAAAGCTTTACAGGTCTATTATAGGAAGTTTGTTATATCTGATAGCTTCTAGACCAGACATAATGTTGGTAGTTGGAATAGTGGAAAGATATCGATCAAAACCTAAACAAAATCACATGTTAGCAACCAAGAGGATATTCAGATACCTAGAAGGCACTACAAATTATGGACTATGGTATCCAAGAGGTACAGATTTTACACTAACAACATATACAGAAGCGGATTGGGCCAGCTGTGTGGATGATAGGAAAAGAACAAGTGGTGGTGCGTTCTATCTGAGAAAGAGTCTTGTGGCATGGCTAAGAAAGTAACAAACATTAGTCTCTCTATCCACAGCTGAAGCTGAATGCATAGTAGCTACATCTTGTTGCACACAGGTGATGTGGATGAAACAAACACTTCAAGACATGAAAATAAAATTCAGTGAGCCTATTCCTATCAGGTGCAACAATGAGAGTGCAATAAGAATGTCGAAAAATCCCGTGCTACATTCAAAGACCAAGCACATCCCTATAAAATACCACTTTCTCCGAGAACAAGTAGCTGAAAAGGTAGTAAAGATGGAATACATCCCCACAAAGGAACAAATAGCATACATATTTACAAAACCACTTGCTAGAGAATCGTTCGAATACCTGAGAAACAAGATCGGGATAGTCTCTATAGATGATGCTCATTAATATTATCTCGAAGGGAGAATTAAAGAAAAAAAAAGTGCACCAGCTAAGGGGGAGACTATAGGAGAAGAAAGAAGCAAAGAAGAGAAACTACTTGCTTACAAATTTATCATAAATCAGAAGCAACATAATCAAAGACATAATAAGAGTATGAAATCAACCTATCTTCATCACAATCACAAGTAACATCTATCAACGTTATTGGTGGAGCAGAGTTTATATATCATGGAGCATCTTCATTATTCTTATATTATTTCGATTTTGCATGTTTGTTTATATATATAGATATAAATATATATATTATTGTATATTTTTGTCTATGGAGCGTCTTTATTATCATCTTCAGCATTATGCAAGTGCAAGGAAATTTTTTTGGATGGTATTAGTTTGTTGTGTATATACATGAAATTTAAAATATTTCCAAAGTGTTCTCCTAACAATACTTATATACCAATGGAGCAATAGTCATTCTGGAGAAGCCCCAGCAATATGCAGTGGCATTCCTTCAATAACAAAAGGACATAATGAAAAATGTTTATACAGAACTCAAAGAGTAATAATGCAATGATGGAAACTACACTAAAAAATTTGTAACCCCTTGCCATTGATGTCAAAGGGGGATGTAATGTAATCATAGGAAGGAAGACATTTCTTAGAATGAAAGGGGGAGGATATGTTGCCATCAATGCCAAAATACATTTCACAGAATGAAAGGGGGAGGATGTGTTGCCATCAATGCCAAAGGGGGAGACTATTGGAAATATTTTCATTGATGGAAAAGCAGCAGATCAGGATCAACAATGAAGCAAAGGATCAACATCAGCATTATAATTTATGACAAAGGAACAACATCAACATTATCATTGGCTTTAGAGCAACGTTAGTGGTCGCATGGGAGTAGTGGAAGACTACCAGTGAATATATGATGGATTCCCCTTCACTTTGTGCAAACTTGTGAGAAAATCGCAAATCAAAAATCACTGTAGGAAAGAAAATCGCAAAATTGTAGAATCGCAAATCGGAGAATCGCAAAATCGCAAAATCACAAAATCGCAAATCGGTAACAAAGTTCTGATATGAGCATGTGCTATGGGAAAATGCAATAGTGAAATGCGAGAGATGATATGGCGCAAATAACGTGGCAACATATGACATGGCGCAGATGATGTGGAGATAGATGACGTGGCGATAGATGTTGTGGTGCAGATGACGTGGAAATAGATGACGTGGCATAGATGACATGGAAATAGATGACATGGTGCAGATGACATGGCACAGATGACATGGCAATAGATTACGTGGCGTAGATGACATGGCATGCTCAGTGGGACCTGAACCCACAAATTGCAAAGTCGCAAGTCATAAGATCAAAAGCAATGACAACGTCATGATATGAGCAAGTGCGATGGGAAAATACGATGGCACAACGAAAGCTGGTAGGGCCCAAAAACACAATCTTAAATTGAAAATCACCTGATTAGAAGTCAGAAGCCTTGGGCCGATGTGCAATTCATGAACGAACGCGGTATAGTCCAGAACTAAGTTCAAATTCCATAATGGGTCTGGGGTTATGTAGATATTCATGTTATCAGAGAATGGACAAGAAGGTACTCAGTACTTGTGGTAAATTTTGTTTAAATTTACTAGTAGCATTCCTTTGGAAAATCTAACATTTGGTGCAGATTGTGGTAACCATACATCTCTGTGACATACTCAGCGGAACTAGGGACTTAAGCTACTGTCTAAAGGAGTGATATTTTATTTCTGAAGCACCATTTGTGCTGCACAATTTTGAAACAGAACATTGGAAACAAAGTTAGAAGAAGTTCTAACAAAACATAGGGATTAGCAAAGATATAAACATACAAGAAGGCAAAGAAGACAAAATGGCTACATTGAAGAAATTGTAATAATGTGAAATTATTTAATGAGCTAAATTGTTGTGATGCAAAGGCAAGTCTCTAAGGCAAAGGCAAGAATACAAGGCAAAGAAAAAGATGTATTAAGCTGAATTTTTGTGGTATGTTACATATGGATGAAATTGATATGGATACATTATCTATTTCTTATTCTAATATTCGTGATATGAAGAGATTGGAAATGAATGTGTGGAAGGAAAAGAGTTAAGTCTGTTCACTTCATATTCCAATATAGAATACAAACAACCATCAAATTATCTCTAAAAAATATGTCATTTTGGTGTGCATTCGGGAAGTTAGAGAGCTAGAGAATGTGAGGGAGCTGATTGATATATGATGCACATATGGAGCTGATGAGAAGCAGATTTAAAGGCAGAAGAGGAAGAAGTAAATATGGAGGAATACATAGTTGATAACCAGGTAAATCAACAAATTGTTTTCATGTTGTGTGAGGGGATTGTGGTCTCCTTTCAAGTTGTAGCTTGATAAATGTTCAATTGGAATTGGTTGAGGTAGGAGCCTCCTGTGGGTTGTAGCCTGTAGAAAAAATATGGGAGTTGGAGCTTCCTTGCAAGTTGTAGCTTGCAGAAATTTGAGGTAGAAGCCTTCTGTAGATTGGAGCCTACAAAAAATCATATGTAATAGGGAGTAGGAGCTTGCCTTTGCATCACAACAATAATAATCATGGTTTTATCCCTTATGGGTTTCCACTTATATCTAGTGTCCATGTGCATTATTATTATGTGTGATGTGATGAGTTAGCCTGTTCATTACGTGTTGTTCACATATTCAGTTTTCTGATTATTATTTATTAAGTTTCCCATGTAATGTTTATGTTAATGAGTTTAATGAAAATAATTTTAATGTCCATGAATGGACTAAACAGATTCACCCCCCCTCTTAGTTTAGTCAAGGGTTCATCATGAGAAGTTTAATTAACTTCTAGAAGGTGGTTAAGGTGATTAATATTCCTCATAAAGTTAAGTTAGTGGAAATATTAAGTGAAGAATATTGATCCGAACAAATTCCATGATGTGAAAAGAGTTGTTGTTTCCTCCATCACCTAATGCATTTACTAAATTAACTATCTCAGAAAAATTACAAATAGGAGAAATAAATGAGTTTATTTGGTTGGTTCATTTGGAGAGTGAGAGTGTGTTTGTGTGCTAAGGAGAGTATGTTGAGATTTAATTATTTGTAGTAGACTATGCAAATTTATAGAGTTATTCAATGATAAGGTATTATATGTGAATCATAAGAATTAAAGACTTATTTTGAAGGCCATGTGTGGAGATTTGTTCTCTCATCAGGAAAATGATTTAGTGGCAACTGAAGTGTTCATCATTGATGCTATAATATGTATTTTGCAGGAGTGATTCAGTCCATATTATATTCATAGCTCCAAAATAGTTTGTGCATTATAGTTGTGGCTTCAAGATAAGTGCATGTGATCATTCTATTGTTGGAGTGGTGGCTCCAGGTTGGTAGTGGCCAACATTATCATTTCTAAGTAGCTGGGGATCATTTGCTAGTGGTGGCTAGTTGATGTATGTAAATGAGAACATTTTAAAGCAATAGAGAAGAAGAAGCAATGCATAGTTCGATGGATTTTTACCCTATGGGTTTTCCACCTAAAATCTTGGTGTCCTCATGTTATGTTGCTTTTGTTTTACTTGTGTTGTTTCTTTTGATGTGACTTTGATACTTGAGTTCTAAAAGGTTTTTATTTGTAGTGAAATTTCTAATATTTACGTAATATTGATTTACCCCCCCAGTATACTAGTTTCTAACAACCAGACCTTGGGTCCTATTATAAGCTCTTTGAAGCAGGACAAATAATACCTACCAAGTTTGCAGTCCCAATCCTCCTTCAGCTAGAAAAAGAAAAAGGTAGAAGCCACTGGTGGATGCAAATTGCAAGGTCCAAAGGAGTTGAATATGTAGGTTTGATGGAATAAAAGATGAAGAAGATGGGTGAAGAGATGGATTTTTTTGAGAATCAAAGAGGCAAATATGAGGGAGAAACTATAAATAGAAAACATGAGACCGAGGGACCAACTCTAGGAGAAAGATGAATGACTTTGCCACCATGGAAAGCTTGGCTATGGAAGCCATTCAATGCAGGTTCCCATTAAAAAAATATGTGATGTCGCTCAAATAATAGTTGCTCCGATTTCAGATCAAGACCCTGGCACAATATGGTTCACTCCCTTTCTAGGATTACAAAATGTTTATTACGTTTTGTCATAAATCCAGTATTGAGGACAAAGCTAGAATGGCTGAATTCTATATGCATAGATTGACGTTATTGACTAATATGAACCTTTGGGAGCCCAAATCAAGGATGGGAGATGTAAAATTAATGGCATTGGCCTCTTGGCTTAGTCCTGAAGAAGCCAAGGCTAAGGAGACAAAAAGGGTCATGACTAGGGAATCCAATGAACCTTTATGCATCATAGAAAAGTTGAGAGCCCCTCGTATTTTCACCAACAATCATAGACTCATTGCTGAAGACCCTAGACTGGCACCATCCTACATAGAGAAACAAGAACAATCCATCTTGCACTTTGAGGATAGTTTCAAGTTACTAGGAATGAAGAGTTTATAGCATTTTCAGAGGTGATGGAATTATTTACCACATAGCCTAAGAATCAGAGAGTACCATTCTTTAGAAATACTAGGAAATGAATTGGAAATGACACCCTTATATAAAAGAATGATTTAGAGGTTGAAAAAAAGTTGGATTGGGCTTTGAATTCAATAATTTAGGATTGATTTGATGGTATTTACTTCATGCAACTAGACTAGATTTAATTTCCTATCATTTATTTTCTGCAACAAATTAGGGTTTCATTTCCAAATACTGTTTTCCTTGCACGTAGATCAAAGTTTATCTCCTGCTCTAGGAAAATAAATATTTTCCTTTATTTTAAAGTTATATTTAGTAAACTAACTTCTTTGAGCTTGCAAAATGGCCTCTTTACACCTTGGTTTGATTCACTTCCTCAGAGCAACTTAGGTAAAACCTTTCTTACTGTGCATACAACACTATCACCTGTTAAGTTTGTACGAATCCTAGACTGATAAATTAAAGATGGTAGCCCTAGGAGTTGTGACATTCTTGTTGTAATACTAGAGCTAATCACATGACATATGGCCCAACTGGCCCATTCACACACCTAACCACAATTAAATAATAAAGCGCTACCGTGGGTTCACCTAGCCCTTAACAAATATTTCCTTCCACCCAATCACAAGCATAGCCATTTGATTGTGGGCTAATCTAGAGTACTATCCACCAAAACAAAATGCGATAACATTTTTATGTTATGCATGGTTTATAGTGACCTCCCCAATATCTGGCCTACAACACAAATATAAAATTTTCATCTGCTTCCTAACCATAGCTATAAGAAGCTAGCACATGGCACCTGCATGGTATCCACATGGTTCTCACATGGTGAATGTAATAGCCCCTGGTTGATATTCCATGTAAAAATATAATACCAAGGTCATGGGACACATATTCCAAGCTGAATTGTGTGCAAAACATCCTAGTGGGTGTCACTTTCAGTTTATTTATGGATAAGGAAATTGGAAAAGGAAAAGAGGCAATAAATGATATTTGATTTATGAAATAAAGGAAAATAGGAGAAAAGGGAGATGAAAGGTCACATATTTTCATGAGAGGGAAATTGAAGGGAAAATGAAGGAAAATGAAGAAAATAGAGGCCTCAATAAAAAAAGGCTTCTAAGGATCAGTTCACAAGAATTCTAAGGATCATTTCTTGCAAACTTAGATAATTCCTGGAGCAGGCTTGAACCATTCTAGTTTCACTTGGGTTGGAGAAATAAGAAAAAGGAATACATGAAAACACAAGGGAGTAGATGGATCAACAAATACAACTGGATTAATTTGCAAGTATCGAGTTGCATGTATGATTTACTTGTTAGTTTTGGCATGCATGGTACATGCATGTGGTTTCTTGGTTATGTGCTATCATTGGCATGGGTATCTTCCTAGATTGATAGTGGTTTCATCCTTTCCTTTCCATTTCTTGGATAGTCATGGTGTTGTGTTTTTTTTTTTCCTAATTGGTGCTCAAGCTCTTTATGGCTATGGGTTGTGTTAGCACTCTGTAAATTTCTCCAGGACGAGGAGAGAAATCCCAGAGGTAACCATAAACCTCTTTGGGTTAGAAACTGGTACTTTCCAACCGGAGGGGGATCCCTCACTAGAAATTGTCTAAAAGATATTCAACCATAAAGCTCAAAGACTACAAATACCAGATTTGAAAAGAACCTAAGAATTGATGACAATTGTTGGGAGAGTTAAGAAAAGGCCACTAAGGAATAAAACCATTAACATATTTCAAATTCTCAAACTAAACATCAGTGTATACATGAGTCACCTCTAGAGACATAGTCAAGGTAGGTACACCTTTCAAGTAGATATCGATTTTAAGTATAGTGGAGAAAAAAGTGAAGCACATAACTATATGCAGTCAAATGCAACATGGCATATTATAATTATGTTACAAAATTTCCTGACTAAATATTTAGAAGAATAATGATGACGGAGCAATAAATAATTCCATCGTATATGAAAAATCGACAATCATCTAGAGAATCAAGGATGAATTCTAGCAAATTTTTGAAGTACACATTTAAACAAGGCTGCAGTAATATATTTAGAATTATGGTTGCATAGGAGAAGTACAATAACTTGAAAGAACATATCACGAGAATCTCTGAAATTGATGATAAAAACTTGCACTGAGTTTTTATTCCAAATTAAAAGTTCACATACACCAGGCCTATTTCGATTCCAACCAACCTTTATTCATAGTTTCTTATTATCTTAAATACAATTATTACATAACAGCCCATTGACCAGATACAGTGCATGTCTCATTCACAGTGGAAAAAATCATACTATACTTCAGGAACATATTGTTTTTGCATAAAAAAACTAGGTAAAAGCAACCATAAATTGCAATCTTTGTCTTTTGGAAAAAACATAAGAACTAATTTATTCTATCTAGATAATCATATCTAGATAATAATATTATCCCTAATGGCCTTATCTTTATCGGTCATGACATCAGATCTTCAGATTCATTCAATATGAAAGTGGAAACAACAGGGAAAATTGTGTTGCGCAACACTATGCATCGGGAATTTAAAACTATGGTTGAACTATATATTCCCAACCAAATCAAAAAAAATAGTGACAACCAATAATCTAAGGTTCTGTGATATCCCAAAAAAATCCAAAACTGGAAGAATGTATGCATAATTCTCTTCATTCATAAACCAATTTCCAAAAATTGTTGAATTCTGTCACCATAGATTGCAAAAAAGGGCCTCCAAGCAATACCTATAGCTCCAAAATGGTAACACTTGTGTAACATATGAGATAGGTTTTTATATATGAGCTTGTTTTGAAGACAAAACTCTCTCATTTTATTCAAAATCTTCCCCAGATCCTTTGAAATTGTTCCCCAAAATCATGACTGGAAAAATAAATTACACAGTCCAAAAAACAGGCCTTAAAGATGCATTGGAATCTTCGATCTATGACACCTGTGTAGAAACTGCAGGATATTATTGTGATTTGGTCCATGCTTGAGAAAAATCCCCTTTGTTTTTCCAAAATTCATCTCCATGTGATCGGAAATAGCTCTTGAAAATGATGTCTAAAACAATCAATTTCAGAGCACAAAGTGTAGCAGACCATCCATGGTTGATATAGTTTCAGATGGTTCTATGCAAGAATGAGTGTGTAAATGTTCTTGATAGGAATTGGTGATGATGTAGAACCCTCTGAGTGCTTCCCTCCATGCTTTCATACCTCCATAATGGTTGTTCTCCATTTGCGCAGTGACTGTGTGGCTTGGAGTTTTGTGCAGAAGGTGCACAACAAACTTCTTCCACATGAATTATGAATTTAGGAGATGTAATGGCATCTTGATGAGATGTGAATTGAGGGGTGACATGATAATAAATGGTAAATTAGGGGAGTATATGAAGGTGAATGGTGAGAAGGGAATGATGACATAAGAATGGTGACATAGGAATGATGGACACCACTGATAGACCCATAGAAATTTAACTAACTATCATGGTTTTTAATTGTGATAGATAATATCCCCATTAAAATCCCCCTTGAACCCTCAATTACTTCTTTTTCCCTCCATGATTACACATTTAGACTATGACACTTAGTGAACCATAGACCAAATTACAAACAAACCCTCAAAATGAAATAGTAAGATAGCCAAACACTTCGATTCCTAGACTCTAGGACCCTAACATTAGATCCAATGGGGATGGAAGCCTCCCAGCGAGGTGGAAAGAACAAAACCACAGACTAGTAGCCTAATCATACCATTGGGAAACGGAGTCAACTGAAAAACTAAAAATATATCTGACTGACTGAAAATTAACTACCTATTGATTGAACTTACTTATGGCAGTAGATCACTCGAACCTTAGGGCCTTCTCCTCGGGCTTCAAATTCTAATTATAACCACCCACACTTGCAATAGTGAAATTAAGTCCAAACTATCAACACAAATTGCTAGAAATTGGTACACTTCTAAAAAGAAAATTGCTCAGAGGCTGAGCTTATTCACACACCTACTCACTCTAACTAATCCACAAATTTCTTGATTCAAAAAATTCAAACAACTAGTGTAACCATGCAAGCAGATGGCCACTTGAATTCTTCTCACACTTTCCTTGAGCAGGTAGAAAAAATAAGAGAATGGAAACTCAAACTGCAACTGAGACTGCTATTCTTGGTGTAGAAATGTTGCAAAATATACCTTCATTGATGGCTGTAACAAATTGGCAAGAATATATTGAAAATAATGAAAGGATACGTTCTTGATGATCAATATAAATAAGGCAGCTGCCTTCAAATATGATGGTAATTGCTCTTCTTCATTAGACTCCTCATTTTTTGAACCTTGAGTTACTTTTCTTGTGTTCTCATTCTGCTCATTCATAATAAAAAACATTGACTTTTCTTGAGGAATGGCAAATGGAACAAGTACATCATGTATAACATGAGTGTTAAGAGTTAACATTTCATTTTCTTCAATAAAAATATGATCTTGATATTCAAAATATTCTGTGTTTGTTACTTCAAGAGGTAGATTTTTTTTGAATAAAGTCTTCATTCTCAAAATGCTTTGTAACAACCCTTTCTTCTTCACTACTTTCCTGCAAATTATGATGGGAAATGTGAAGCATAAAATTCTCAAAATTTGAAGCTACACGCATATCTCCTTGAGAAAATGTATTCATTAGTAATCCTTCGTGTGAATCTAAATTAAGAGTTTCTAGAGCAATAAATTCATCATATATTTGAAAAATATTAACTTTAATGCACTCTTCAACCACTGGCACAGTAATATGCAATTTTATGTGAAATACCTTTTTAATCTCATTGTCTTGGGCATTCTCATGCTGATGAAAATAAGATTTTTCAAAAGGATTTGTAATCTACTTTTCTTCAATCACTGACCCAGAAGATGAATAAACCAATGTATTGTCTATTTCCTTCTACCATTTAAAATATTTCTCATACTTTTGATCACAAAAATACTAACAATATTGTTGCAAATTATCATTAAACTCTGAGGATGAATCATAACTGTCATAATTAAATTCTTGCTTGGTTTCATTTTCATCCAAGAGAGAAACCATCGCTTTTTCTTGGTGATGAAAGGGGTTCTCATACAAAGCCTTCAGGATATCTTCATCCATGAAATATTCATAACCATAAGATTTTTATAGATTTTGAATGAAATCCTCAAAATTATCACAACAATTCTCAGCCAAGAACAAAGAAGGATGAAACTCTTCGTATTTCTCAAAAAATAATAGATGAAAATCTTTATGGGAACATAGGCTAGAAAATGCCAATCCTTCATACCAATACCTTACTTTTTCCTTCAAGGTAGCCTTGAACATATTCATGAGAAAATATTAATGCAAAACAACCTTTAGCTTATGCAAATGAATGTGAAATTTAAGAAAATGGAGAGCAACATCATCTCCTACCTGATCTTTGACTTTTTCCAAAAAAAAATTCCAGTCTACATGAGGCATGCGATTTGGAAAACCTAGAATGTGATCTTGTTTCATGGTAGAATACCTCGTAATTGAATTCATTTTTGGCCAATAGAGTTACCAATAAAACCTAAATTTCCAAATCTTGCTACCAATGGATTCTTTGGATTAGGTTGAAATTTTATTTGGAGTTGCCAGGTGAATGGTTCAACCTTCCTATGTCTCACTGGTGTCCACTGTCAACAACCAAATCTGAAACTTTGAAGATCTTTCCTGGAGAAGATGAAACCGTTCGCTCCCTGAAAATGGTGCCACTATGTTAGCACTTCATACATCCCTTTAGGATGATAAAAGGGCTGCATAGGTAACCAAAAAACCTATTTGGGACCAGAATCTAGCCCTTTTGGTATAGAGAGGGATCTCTCTATAGGGTCTTCAGTCGATTAAACAACTGAATCTTTCAAGTTTTAGGCTAGTTATTAACAAAAATAAAAGGAATTTATTTTAATATTTTCAAGGTTTGATGGCAAAAATGACAGAGACATGCATTGACATGTATCCTAGTTTTAAAGAAATCTCAGTGATTAAAGCAAGATAATGAGTAGTTCTTTATCAAGGGAAAGAAAATCAACATTTGGATCTCATAAATTAGTTGTAGTATATGGTCAAGAAGAAAAATATTGTATTCCACTAAGCACAAAGAATCTAGAGATGAATTTCATACTCAACTTCAGATGAAGTACACAAAAATTATTCGAAAGGAAAACTGAGTATCAAACTTAGATAAAATTTGCCTTCATTAACTTCTTTCAAATAATAAGTACAATAGATGTGTGAATCAATGGAAAGAAATGAGAAGGAAAATAAATAACTGTAATCATAGGACACATAAGAAGCATAATAAACACATCACATCACCAAAATATGTTGACACATGAATATTTGGAAACAACAACTCAAATCGTCTTCATTAATCACTGAAAAAATACCACTGCATGCAAAAAAATAAGTCTCTTGCAATTGCTGATTAACCTTTTCTCCCAGTTCATGATGGTATTAAATACATTTAACGATAATAATATCACTTGGTCCAATACATTGAATTTATTCAATCCATCCAGTGGATCAAATCAAACAAGTTCAAAAACATACTGTTTTTGCATAGAAAAAAAAGGTAAAATCTACCATAAAATGCAATCTTTGTCTTTTGGAAAAAAATAAAAACTACTTTATTCTATCTAGCTAATCCTATCTAGACAATAATATTATCCCTAATTACCTTCTCCTTATCTATCCTAACATCAAATCTTTAGATTCGAGATGAAAGTGGAAACAAGGGAAAGTTGTGTTGCGCAACATTGTGCAACGAAAATTTAAAAATATGGTTGCACTATGTATTCTTGCCCAAAAAAAAAATAAAAAAAACAGTGACATCCAATCATCTAAGGTTCTGTGATATACCTACAACATCCAAAACTGGAAGAATGTATGCATAATTCTCTTCATTCACAAACCGAATTCCAAAAATTGTAGAATTTTGTCAGCATAAATTGCGAAAAAGGGTCTCTAAGCGACACTTGTAGCCCACAATGGTAATACCTGTGCAAAATATGAGATATTTTTTTGCATATGAGCTTGTTGCGAAGATAAAAATCTATCAATTTCTTCAAATTATTCCCCAAATCCTCAGAAATTGTTCCCAAAAATCATGACTGAAACAGTAAATTACACAATCTGAAAAATGGGCCTTAAATATGCATTCAAATCTCCCGATATATGACTCTTGTGCATAAAATGGAGGATTTTATTATTCTTTGGTCCATTCTTGAGAAAAACCTCTTTCAGTTTCCAAAATTCATCTCCATGTGATCGGAAACAACTCTTGAAAATTATGTCTAAAACAATCAATTTCAGAGCACAGAGTGTAGCACACCATCCATGGTTGATATGGTTGCATATGGTTCTATGTAAGGTTTAGTGTGTAAATTCCCTTGATAGGAATTTGTGATGATGTAGCACGCTCTGAGTGCTTCCCTTCATGCTTGCATACCTCCATAATGGCTGTTCTCCGTTCGCGGAACAATTGTGTGGCTTGGAGCTTTGCGCAACAGGTGCGCGATGACCTTCTTCCACATGAATTATGAATTTAGGAGGTGTAATGGCATGATGATGAGATGTGAATTTAGGGGTGAAATGATAATAAATGGTAAATTAGGGGACTATATTATGGTGAATGACGAATTTTGAATGGTGACAAGGGAATGATGACATAGGAAGGGTGACATGGGAATTATGGACACAACTAATAGACCCATAGAAATTTAACTCACCGTCATGGTTTTTAATTGTCATAAATAATACCCCCATGAAAATCCCACTTGAACCCTCAATTAATTATTTTCCCTCCATGATTACACATTTAGACTATGACACTTAGTGAATCATAGGCTAAATTACAAACAAACCCTCAAAATGAAATAGTAAGATAGGCAAACACTTTGATTCCTAGACTCTAGGACCCTAATAGGTTGAGTTACTAGTTCCTGGAGCCATTGGTTGGGACAAAATTTTTGGAATCCCTGGAACAACTTGGGTTGAGTTACTAGTCCTAGAGCCTAGGTTAGGACAAACACTATGGAGCCCTTAGTGGGTTGAATTACTAGTCCTTGGAGTCGGGTTGGACAAATTATCTGGAGCCTTGGAAGGTCATGGGTTGAGTTATTAGTTCCTGGAGCTGCGGTTGGAACAAATGCTCTAGAGCCATGGATAGCTTGGGTGGAGAATATCCTGGTTGGTGTTAGCGATGTTCGACCATGAGGTGGAATCACTGGTTGAGGGTTGAGGTGGTTTGGCCCTAGAGACCCTGGTTTGGTTTTGTTTGGTTTATTCCATGAGATCCCACATTCATGCTTGGAATATGGTGCATGCATGATTGGATGAAAGAAATATTTGGTTCATCCCAATCTATGGTCGGGTGGTACATGAATGTCCCTGACTTGGTTGGAATTTTCATTTGTTAATAAGAGCTATTTTCTTTTGTGATGTATGTGAATATGTATTGATTATGATGGTGACATTATGGTTGAGTTTCCATGGTTTATATGTTGGTTATTGTTGGTTTATATCTTTGTTATTTGCTGGTTATATGTTGGTTATATGATATATATTTTCTATGGCTATTAACATGTTGGATGAATATATGAATGGTTGATGAATACATGGAATAACAAGTGCTATTGCAGCTATCTAGAGAGGGTTTAGAGCCTTTTCAGTGATTCTCTGGTGAAGACTATCAGTTTGTGATCAGATGTGCATTCATGATGTGTAGTTTACATGTTTACCATATGATTGGTGAAATGTATGTCATTGTTAGGCCTGGTTAGGTCAATTTTTTTGTTCAAGTTTGATTGAATTACTTCATCATCATGTCATTTATGATTTTGAAGAGTCTCAAGCAATTCTGGGCAGTGGTATAGAGGCAGGCCTGAAAAAGTGACACAGTTCCCTAGATTGCATGCTCAAAACTGGAGGAATTGGGCTATAACCACATGGAAGCAGTGCTATGCATTCGTTTGGAGGCCCATAATTACATGCATGCCTTATTGTGGGTGTGTTTGTGGTCCCAGAGCAATAAAAAAGAGCCTCATTTCAGGGATTGACCACCTGGGGTGGTTCTTTGGCTCTTGAGTGTCCCGCAGGCCCTGTAGGATGTCAGTATGTGGCCAGTTGTCGGCCTCACTTACTTCATTGGATCTAGGAGGT
This sequence comes from Pinus albicaulis, assembly GCA_034641835.2. Taxonomy (NCBI): domain Eukaryota; kingdom Viridiplantae; phylum Streptophyta; class Pinopsida; order Pinales; family Pinaceae; genus Pinus; species Pinus albicaulis. Next base: position 1,077,597,763 of record CM076577.1, on the reverse strand, counting down.
AGTTTCATGTCATAGTAACTCTTCGTCTCATGTTTACCTTGGCATTCCAGCAAGACTAGGTAAATGTGGGAGGGTTGGTTACAAGGTGGAATTAAAGCTTATAGGTTCAAACACTTGTACTGGATGGGCTAGATGTATGTTTTTATGCATGCATTTTCATGGTTAATTTTGTCATGCATGAGGTCATTGTATGCAATTTATGTCATCAAAATGTTGTTGGTATGTTATGATGCTAATATGTTGGCTAAGATGGAACAAGAGATGTAGATCATTAGAGCGAGGTTGCAACATTGGATCTTGGGGTAAGAGAAAATTGGCATACATGTTTGCATGTTGGGCATGCAGGTATGATGGTTAATAGTTGTTATAAGAATTATGGTTATGTACATGCCTATCATTCTATTTTTGTTGTGATTACATGCATGATAGATGCTAGTTGTTCAGTGCAGTCATGTGTACATGCGTTAGATAGTCATGAATGGTAGTAACATGTGGTTATATGGATTGCAGTCATATGCATGATGATTATGGTCACTGTAACTAATATCTCGATGTTATCTGTATCGTGCTAATCTAGATTTATGTGTGTAGATAGTTATGGTATTCAGGTATGCGTTGATATACTTATGATATTGTGTCGTACTAATTTGGACTCACTTGTGTAGATGTGATAGCCTCCCCTAAGATACATTGAGGTATGAGTTTGATAATGCAGTCTATCTGGTTTATATAAAATGGTATGTTTACATGTTGTTTGAATTTTTTATTAATTGCATGATATGAGTATGTTATTATAATATTGTATGAAGTAATGATCTTGTTTTAAGACAATTCTCCTACCACAATATGTGCAAGACAACTGATACATACTTGAGTGTAAGTAGGTGATAGTTGTAGCATTATGTCTATGACTATGAGTTAATTTCAAATTATGACATGGTTTTTAGTATTGGTTAAGGCTGATTTCAAATTAATATACACAATGTTTTGATCTTTGGGACATGTGGTTGACATGTTTGAATAGTTACTAGGAAACAAGCTTGGTATTAGCTTGAAAAGGTAACAATTCATTTGTTTATATAACTAACAGATGGGTGATGTGATAACATGTAATAAGAATCAGCTGTAGCAAGGTAAAATTTAAAAGAAAGGAATTGGGTGAGAATTCGTTTGGATATGTTTGGAAACCACAATTCCAAATGAATGAGTGCTTTGCATGAATGCAAGGCATCTTCTTAACCTTGATTTCATCTGAAATTATGTGGATATGTGTTATATTCATGAACATGTATTTGATATGTATAAAAATTGGGTTTCAGTTATGGTTGGATTCATCAAGGAATTCGATTCCCTTGAGAGATGATATGTGTACGTGTTCAATTACACCAAGTGTGCTTGGCACAACAAGGTAAGGTAACTAGTATATTTTATATTTAATTATGCACTGATAGTTATGTGTTTATGGAAGTACAATGCAGGGGATTTCATGGGAAAAGAGACTGCCATGAAATCTTGAAGAAGGCTCTAGTTGAGCTTTCCTTTGGAAGCACTCAGAACCAAGGGGTTGAGTCGTGGTGTTTGTTTCTAGTTTTGTGCTTTTGGTGCTTTATGATTTTTTTATGCCTAATTTGTAGTTTTTTTCATGTCGGGTGCATGGCCATGCCATTTTGTTTGTGGTTTCGTATTACTATTGGTTTTCATGGTTTTTATTGATATTTTCTTTTTCTCTTTCCTTTTATGTTTTGAGGGTCTTGGGGATTCATTGGGGAAAGAGGAAGTTAATGTAACTAAAGGAGAGCTTTGTGGTACCCTATAGGTCATGAAAGACCCATTTGAAGCCTAGTGCATGAATGAAGGGAAAATGAAGGAAAGAACATGACAACCAGTTGGGATGGTTGGGTCTATTGGGGTTAATGGAAAATGATAGGACAATCACAAGAAAGTGTAACAACCACTGGTTAAAAATTAATGTAAAAAAAAAATATAAGACCATGGTCATGGGACATGTATTCTAAGCTGAATGGTGGGAAAAAAATCCTAGTGGGTGCCACTTTGGTTTATTATGGCTAAATAAAATTGACAAAGGTAATGGTAAAGCTTCTAGAAAGGAATAAGGTATTAATTGGCATTTTATTTATGAAAATAATGGAAATTAGGAGAAAAGGAAGGTGAAAGGTCACAGGTTGCATGTGAGGAGGAAAATGAAGAAAAATAATGGAAAATTAAAGAAATTAGAGGCCTCATTGATAAAAAGGCTTCTGAAGACGAGTTGGTATATATATATATATATATATTCAGTTCTATGGTGGAGCTATCTTCTATTATCTCTCTTGTACTCTTGGGCACTTTGATTTTCTTGGAGCACTCTTGGGAGGAGTCTGGCATACTTCATATTTGGAGCAAGAAGGAAAATGAAAGGTAGGAAAGCGTAAGAGGACATTGGGATCAACGAATATAGTTGGATTGATTTGCAAGTATCGAGTTGCATGTATGATTTCCTTGCTAGTTTTGGCATGCATGTTACATGCAAGTGGTTTCTTTTTTATGATATGTCATTGGCACAATGGATTAACTGGATTGACAATGGTTTTTGCTAGCCTTTCCATTTATTAGATAGCCATGGTGTTGTGGGTTTCTTTCCTTTTGTTTCTAGTTGGTTCTCATGTGCCTTTTGTTGTGGGTTGAGTTATTAGTTCCTGGAGCCATGGTTGGACAAATGCTTTGAAGCCTTGAAATAACTTGGGTTAAGTTACTAGTCCTTGAGCATTGGTTAGACAAACACTTTGGAGCTCTTGGTGGGTTGAGTTACTAGTCCTGGAGCCATGGTTGGAAAAAATTCTTTGGAGCCCTGAACAACTTGGGTAGAGACCGATCTGGTGATGGTTAGTGATGTCCGACCATGAGGTGGAATCATTGGTTGAGGGTTGAGGTGGTTTTCCTCTAGAAGCCCTAGTTTGGTTGTGCTTGATGTGTTTCATGAGATCCCACATTCATGCTTGTAATATGGAATAGGGGTGATTGGTTGAAAGAAAGTTTTGGTTCAGCCCAATATATGTTCAAGTGGTACATGGAGGTCCTAGACCTGGTTTCATTTTTCTCATGTCAGTAAGAGCTCTTTTCCTCTTGTAATTGATGGGTAAATATAGTTATTATGTGATTTTGATGGTTGTTTTTATCATTGTTACTCTACTAGTTATATGTTGGTTATGAGCATGGTTTATGAAATAATTGATGTATGGCTCTCATCATGTTTTGATTAGTATGTGAAACAATAATGAATGAATGACCTAATATATGATAATGCAACTAAAGTGAGAAGAAACCAATCCTTCTTGACGATTCTCAGATAAGTATGAGACCCCTATGCTCAGATATGTTATTATGACCTGTAGAATCTATATTTGTGACATGTTTGACTAAATGGCTGGCATGGCTAGTAGGGGTCCACTCAATTCCTTGTTTAATTAATTGCAATTGTATCATTATTCCACTGTTATATTTCATTCTTGGAAGTGTCATGGAATTTTGGGTAGTGACCTGAGCCCAGGGCCTGAAAAAGTGGCTCAGAAATCAAAGTCATAGATACATAACTACCTAGGAAATTCCCCAATCGCATACATACCCATGCTGTGGGAGAAACTGGAGGGTCCCAGCCGCACTCATGCCCATGTCATGGGAGCGACTGGGGGATTAATGCAACAAAGGCTTAGTTTGAGGGGATAGTCACGTAGAAGGTTTGTATGGCTCCTCTGAGGTTCTGTTGTAGGTGTAGAAGGTCTGTGTTGTTGTGTTCCATCGGTTCCACTTCCTTAATTGACACATAGGGAGTCGAATAATATCATAGTAACTCCTCGTCACATGTTTACCTCGGTTGGCCGATTATTTGGGTAGATGTGGGAGGAGGGTGTTACAGAAAGGTAATGAAAAAGGTAAAATAAATGGATTTGAGGTTTTATATGACTTGGCTATGTTGGGAACTGTTGTACTCAATGTTGTTCATGTTGTGCATAGATAAAAGAGTTCTCTTAACCTTGACCTTATGATATCTGATAATTATGTTGTGATCATGATTATGTTTATGTTTATATATATGTGTCCGTGTGTGCCGTTGTTTGATAGGGTTGGCAGGGATCGTGATTGTTTGATGCCAATGTTTATATATGTGTGTGTGTGTGTGTGTGTGTCGTTGTCTGACAGGCCCTTCAGGGATCATGCTTGTGGAATAATGATTATTTATGTAGGTGAATGACATGAAGAGGTCCCTGGTATAAGGAATCAAGTGGGAAGAATAACGCTAACATATATATGAGGTCAATATCACATGGATATGCTTTGATATTATATGTTTTTACTATGCTTATGTTTATGCTATGGCAGGTAACATTGTGGGATACATCAGCGGAATGAAAGTAGTGCAATCTGCAACATTCTGGGACAAGCATGGATGGAGGAAAGACACTAGAAGCAAGGTTTCTTGGTAGAGTCAATGTGGTCTCTGGATGTGCAACAATACTATTGTATATATGTTGTACATGTTTTATATGTGGTGTTGTGTACATGTTGTATATGTAGTGCTGTTTACATGTCGTATATGCGGTGTTGTGTACATGTTGTATATGCGGTGCTGTGTACATCTCGTATATGTGGTGTTGTGTACATGTTGCATATGCAGTTTTGTGTACATGTGGTGCGGTGTACATGTTGTACATATGGCCATGTGTACATGTTGCACATGTGGTACTGTGTACATGTTGTACATGTGGTGTTGTTTACATGTTGTACGTGTGGTGTTGTGTACATGTTGCACATGTGGTGTTGGATACATGTTGTACATATGGTATTATGTACATGTTGTACATGTTGTGTTTTGTACATATGGTACTGTGTTATGTGTATTATGTAGTTGTTGTATTATGAAATGTGTATTCATTGTGTTGTAATTTTTGTATGTATATGTATTGTGGTGTACATCGGGTGTAGGTGTATGCATTATATTGTGTTGTACACTAGGTGTAGGTGTATGTGTTGTGTTGTACACCGGGTGTAGGCATATGTATTATGTGGTACAATGGGTGTAGGTATATGTATTTTGTGGTGTTGTATGCCATGTGTGGATGTACATGTTGTGACGTATACTGTATATGTGTATGTGATTAAATAAGAGTGAGGTATTGGGTGTTTGCCATGTGTGGAAATCGATTCGATGTGTGTATGGAAAGGAAAAAGAAAAAAGTCATAAGCAAAGAATTTAATGAAGGATAAGTATTTTTTAGGTCCCTATATTACTAGTATAGTCCCTTATTGTTGTTAGTGTAACCCCCTTATTGTTATTATTGTACCCTTGTAACCCCCATATTGTTATTATTGTGCCCTTAAATTATTATTGTTAGGTCGGCTAGAATTACATTGTGGCCCCATGGACTCCTATATATAGAAAGGAGGTTTTGTAATTTGTATCATCCAAGAATTGTTCATTCATGTAATGTATTGGAGGTTGCCTCCTCGAAGTGGCTTATTTATAAGGCGTTGATATCTCTTTTCTTCTCTTTTTGGAGCTGTTTTCACAACAATATCAATATTTTATTTCAGTTATTATGCATGTGATCTATGCTTCTAATTTATGATGGTTTCATGTGATATATAATTTTGATCTATGATGGCCACGCCTTGAACTAATCGGATATAATATGTTTATACATTATTATTTTTTCATAGACTTAGTTTGACTTGTTGTGATAGGAAGTAAATAAAATTGTAGATGTACCTTATTGATGAGCTTCCAATGAGGTATGATTTGAATTTATTTTGAATCTAATGAAAAATATGTTATTTGTATAGGAAAGCATCAGAAATGACCGATGTGGGTGGTTGAAACTGGCTACAAGAATGATAGAAACAATGATGAAAGGAATTGGAACATACAACAATATGTTGGTAAAGCACTTCAGGAGCAGGGACATTGTGGGACACTAGTACCCAATAGTTTCCATTGATTTCCATGAGCATGATATGAATGGTATGAAGTTTTTAAGGCAGGGGTATGCCTTGGTTTTTGGACCTTCTGATGCGAGGAAACCTTTCCAAGGGATGGATTGGATGAGGGAATATGTAGCAGAGAAGGGGATTCCAGAGGAACTTGGAAGGTGTGTGACTACACAGAAGGGGGTGATTGGATTTCCCGAGGGACTGTGTAGAAGAGAAGGGAAGGATGGGGAATTAATTTTTTTTGGTCATTAGAATTTCTAGATGGAATCAAAATCACATTGGGAGTGTGCCCTGGAAAAATGAGCCTGTAACTGTTCACTAAGAGAATAAGTAGCACAAGGATTGTAGCATTGGAAATTGGATGTTGAATTTGACTTTGGCTGTGGATTCTGGACTTCCTGGGAAGGAGGTGAATCCTGGTACTACTTTTGAGGGTTGAAGTGCGAGCCTCTGGATTCCATTGTTACCGGGATGCAAGCATTGTATACTCTTATTTGCTGGTTAGAGAAAATGTGCATATGTATATATGTGTATTTTATTGTAAATACCATAATGAGTTGTGTTATAAAGCTTTAGTAAATGGTATGATTGTCAGGGTTCAACAGTGATGATTGTAAATACTACAACGAGCTGGGTTATAAATCTCCATAGGAAGTATGTTTTGTTTTAGCAGTTTTCTAGTCATATGTGTCATAGATCACTAAGGACAGTGTTCCCCAAGGGGGAGGGGTTTGTAACAACCCCTAATTTATTTTCCATGTAAAAATATAAGACCAAGGTCATGGGACATGTATTCCAAGCTTAATGGGTGGGAAAAACATCCTAGTAGGTGTCACTTTCAGTTTCTTTATGGTTAAGGAAATTGGCAAAGGAAAAGAGGCCATAAAAGGCATTTTTTATGAAATAAAGGAAAATAGGAGAAAAGGGAGATGAAAGGTCACAAATTTGTATGAGAGGGAAAATGAAGGAAAAATGAAGGAAATGAATAAAATAGAGGCCTCAATAATAAGAAGGCTTGTGAGGATAAATTCACAAGATTTTGTGAGTGTGTGAGACTTTTGTCAGTTTTGGCTTGGAGCTATCTTATATTCTCTCACTCTCTCATACTCTTGCACACTTAGAGCATTCTTGGAGCATGCTTAGAGAATTATAGTTTCACTTGGGTTGGAGAATGAAGGCAAAGGAAAGCATGAAAGCGCAAGGGAGTAGATGGATCAACAACTAGAGATGGATTGATTTGTAGGTATGGAGTTGCATGTATGATTTTTTTGCTAGTTTTGGAATGATGGTACATGCATGTGGTTTCTTGGTTATTTGTTGTCATTAGCATGGAAATCTACCTATATTGACAGTGGTTTCAGCCTTTCCTTAAAATTTCACGTATAGCCATGGTGTTGTGGGTTTTTACACTTGTTGTTTTATTATTGGTGCTCAGGTTCCTTATGGATATGGGTTGAGTTACTAGTTCCTAGAGCCGTTGGCTGGGGCAAACGCTCTGGAAGCCCTGGAACAACTTGGCTTGAGTTACTAGTTTTGGAGCCTAGGTTAGGAAAAACTCTCTGGAGCCCTTGGTGGATTGAGTTACTAGTTCTTGGAGCTAGGTTGGACAAATGCTCTAGAGACTGGAAGGTTGTGGGTTGAGTTATTATTTCATGGAGTTGTAGTTGGAAAAAATGTTGTGGATCCCTGGAAAACCTGGGTGGAGATCGATCTGGTTGGTGTTAGTGATGTCTGACTATGAGGTGGAATCACTGGTTGAGGTTTGAGGTGGTTTGGCTTTTGGAATCCTTTTTTTGGTTTTGTTTGGTTTATTCCATGAGATCCCACATTAATGCTTGGAATATGGTGCAGGGGTGATTGGCTGAAAGAAATATCTGGTTCAATCCAATCTATGGTCGGGTGGTACGTGGAAGTCCCTTACTTGGTTGGATTTTTTTTATATGTTAATAAGAGGTATTTTCTATTGTGATGTATGAGCATATGTATTTATTATGATGTGATATTATGGTTGAGTTTCCATGGCTTATTTTTTTGTTATTGCTAGTTTATATGTTTGTTATATGATGTATATTGTCTATGGCTCTCAACATTTTTAATGAATATATGAATGGTTGATGAATGCATGGATTAAAAAGTGCTACTAAAACTAGCTAGAAAGGGTTTAGAGCCTTCTAAGTGAATTTCAAGTGAATACTATCATTTTATGATTAGATATGTATTCATGACCTGTACTTTACATGTTTACCATATGTTTTATGAAACGACTATCATGGTTAGGCCTAGTTAGGTCAAGTTCTTTATTCAAGTTTGATTGAAAGGATTTTTAATCGTGTCATTTATGATTCTAGAGATTCTCAGGAAATTCTGTGTAGTGGTTTGGAGGCTGCCTTGAAAAGGTGGCACAGCTTCCCAGACCACATGCTCAGAACTGGAGGAATTGGGCTATAATCAAATGAAAGTAGTGTTGTGAATGTGGTTGGAGGCCTATAACGTCATGCATGCCTTGTTGTGGGTGCGTTTGTGGGCTCAAGGCTATAAAAAAGAGCCTCAGCTAAGGGATTGACCACTTTGGGTGGTTCTTTGTCCCCTGAGTGTCTCATAGGCCCTGTAGGATGTCGGTATGTGGCCGGTTGTTGACCCAACTTCCTTAATTGGATCTATGAGGTCAAGTCATGTCATAGTAACTCTTAATCTCATGTTTACCCTGGGAAGCTAGTGAAACTCGGTAAATGTGGGAGGGATGGTTACAGTGACCCCACCCACTAGGATCCTCTCAACACCATGCCACCTCAACTTATTACATGTCACCTCATCTTATTTCATGTCACTATTCCAAGGACCTCACATTGAAAGAGAGAGTTAGGGCTGACCCCCTCCATGAGTAATCATCCTTCACACACTGTTGCGGCTCCAACCATACTCAAGCCCTGACTAGTCGACCTTGCTTGGGCATCACAAAGCTCAACCAAGGCCCTAAGCCAATATATATATATATATATATATATATATATATATATATATATATATATATATATATATATATATATATATATATATATATATATATATATATATGCAGTAACATGAACATGTCACTATCTCCTTTGATCTTCGTAAGGCCTTGGCCAACCCTGGCCATATTTATATATATTACTTGCATAGCACCATCCCTCTATGCTTTTAGTTAAACATAAGTGGTTATCCCTATTGAGATTTGGTGCTAGGAACCACGAATTACATATACAAATGCAAATTTATATAAACACAACCTACAATTTAAAGTTGAAAGGGCTATCCTTCTTGAGCTTCTTCAGTCATAAAAAGGCCAATCATGAAAATCATTAAAACACATAGATAATTCCAACATTAATATTTTTCCAATCTTTCAGGTTCGGGTAACTAGATTAATTTTCAAACTAAAAAATAAACACAAATATTGAATCGTCCCTCAACATCTTACAAATGTCATTAACATTCCTAATTCATGTAGGAAACGACATTCTTCAACAATTTCCTTAAAATTGTAATGACACATTAAATAAAGACATGACCTCCACGTGAAATACAATAAATATTTTAGGCATTTACCTTACAACAACGTGACACAATTTCGTGAAGTTCATAAGACATTGAAGGCATTTCAACCAAAAATTTCATGCAACAACATCCTACTACCGTGCAACCTTTCTCAGAGCTATATATATATTCCATATGGAAGTTCCTTAATTTCACAGCTCTTAGCTGAATGCAGTCATTTACTTAATACAAATGGCCAAACTGAAGGTGGGACTTCGATTTCCCACCCAAATTTATATTCATTGCAGCCAGAATTACTTGGAGTAGTCCTTGAGCCAAATCCATGATCTAAGGGGAATTGCCTTCAGTATTTTCAACAGGAGTCCATACTCAACTCAAGAGGACATGGAGTGCATATATAATTAGGTGGTTTATTAGCTAGGAAAGTACAAACATAGTTACTGATTAAACTGAAACTATTACCTCGAAACAAGAACTCTAGCCCAAAAAAACTCAAAAGACACAAAAAAGCAGCCCAAAAACGAAAAGTGTGTCTTTGAGAACGCACTGTTTTTTTTTAGGGTCAAATTTTAACTTTTTTTTAAATTACGCTAAAAACCGATTTTTTTATTGAAAAAAGGATTGAAAAAAACACCCTTGAAACAAAAAGTGTTGATGGTGGAATAACATCGCCAATTTTGTGTGTGCAAAAAACAGCTTGAAAACGAAAAGTGTTGATGATTGAATATCATCATCAATTTTTTGTGTGCAAAAAACACCTTGAAAACGAAAAGTGTTAATGTTGGAATAACGCCTTTTTCTTTTCAGGGCAAATTGTCAACAATTTTTAATAATGACATTAAAGATAAAATATCATGACTCTGAAAAACCTTAAAATTTCAACGATAAACATGAAATTAAAGATAAAATATAAAGTCTTAAAATTCCAATGATTTTTAGGCATGGGATTAAAGATAATCTATTATTGTGTCTTTGAAAAGCCTTAAAAATCTGAGGATGGCATTCAAGATAAAATATCACCTTTATGAAAATAAAATTCCAACTATTTTTAGGCATGGTATTAAAGATAAAATATCACTTGTAAAAATAAAAAAGAGAAAAAGTAAAAAAGCACACAATTTAAAGAAAAAAATAAAATTAACCCAAAACATATATATTTTTTTGTTATAAAAAAACCGCATAGTTAAAAAAAATGATAAAATAAAATATTATTATCATTATTTTTTTTTTTTTAAATTAGTTAAAAAAAACACACACACACGTATATATATATATATATATATATATATATATATATATATATATTTGTGGCTCGCTAAAATTGCTTATAACTGTAGTCAAAACCCTCACATTCACCTCAAGCGCAGGTGGCATAAGGATGCCCAGTCTTGGCTCAACCATTGGGGAATGAAGGAGAAGTTCAGTATGGGAAGAAAAGATAATATAAAAAATACTATTGCCTCCAAGTTTAAGGACAAGCTGTGGGAGGATCAGGAGATGGAGGGTAAAATGAAGCTAAGATACTATAAGGAAGTGATTAACCCCACCCTTGATAATCAGAATTATTTCTTAGTGTTGTCTAGCAATAAGAAAAAAATGAACATCGCTAAGATAAGAACTAATTCCCATGAGCTTCTGTGAGACCGGGCGTTGGTTTATTCCCAAGACCCCTTAGAACAATAAAATCTGTCAGATTTGCGATTCTAAGTAGGTGGAAGATGAAAAACACTTCCTTTTAGACTGAACGACTCTTACTCACATTCGCTCTCAATTCCCTACCATCTTCCACACTTCCAATATTCTTGACCTATTAAACCAACCCACCTATGGCGAACTTGGAGCACTTATTTCCCTTCTCTTTTACCATAGAAACACGATTTTGAAGAATCAAACTTAGATTATTTTTCCTCTCTTAACGTCCGATAGACCGCATTGGTCTTAACAGACAGTAACCACCACCACCACCACCATCAACATCGTCATCGTCATCATTTTCTTCATCGTCATCATCATCATCATCATCATCAAAATACATTTTTAAATAAAAAAAATAACAAAAAAACCATTTTTAAAATTAATTAAATTTTTTTTTTAAATATAAAATAAAAAAAAATAAAAAGTAAAAGATAAATTAAAAAAAAATAAAAAATAAAAAATTAAATAAAAAAAATAATTAATAAAAAAATTACCTAAAAAAAAATTAAAAAATATATCCATTTTACCGCCACCCTAGAGGCTGCAGGGCTAGGCTGCTGGGCGATGAGGCTTGGTGGTCGGATTACAGGAGAGCTGCCAGCTCTCTCGCAACCTAGCAACCGAGCCCTGCGGCCCCGAGGATGGCGGGGGTCAATTTTGCGGGGATCTCTCCCGCCTCTCGGCGGCCGAGCCCCGTGGCCCCAGGGCGATGGTAAAATGATTTTTTAAAAATTTTTTTTTTATTAAATTTTTTGTTAATTTTATTTTTTAAATTTAATTATGTTTTTAAAATTAAATTTATTTAAATTTCTTATTTTTTTAATTATATATATATATATATATATATATATATATATATATATATTTTAAAAGTGTGTTTTATTTATTATTATTATTTTATTTTTTTTGGAAATTTTTTGTTTTTGAGTTTAAAAAAATGTTTTTTTTTAATATATATATATATATATATATATATATATATATATATATATGTTTTTATTTTTGGCATAAATCTTTCGGTAAAAATAACATGAGATAGAACATTGCTGATGCATTTCGAATCAACCAGTGTGGTTCTTCTTTAGGACGAGATGGGAAATTAGATCAAGGTGATGAGCTTAAATTGCCGTAAAGATTGCCAAACTAACTGTTGCCCCAATGGCTAGTTTGACTGAGAAGTAAATTTTATAATGAATCAAGTATATGGAATTTTATTTTTATTAGTTAAAGTTTTAATAATATTTATAATAAATATTCATATTTTAATATTTTTTAAGAAATAATCCTATTTAATTTTTTTTTTTTTTTTCTAAGTAAGCTTAAATCTATTAATGAAACATATGGTACAGTGAGTTCAAGGCTTCAGAAGGGCCATACAGTCAGCAAGATATCAAAAAATTGAACTGCCCTCAAGGGGAAACCGGCCCGAGAATCGTTTAAGAGCTGCCTCAGTAGAGGGAACCAGCTTTGACATACCAAAACTGAGCTAAAAACTGAGCTGCCCTCAAGGGGAAACCGACCCGAACATTGTTTTAGAACTACCTCAACAAAAGAAACCAGCTTGGACAAGCTGATATTTGTTGCAAACAGAACCAGCAAAATGACAAAAAAACTAGACTTAAAAACTAGAGCATAGACAGAAGCGCTAGAGCCCATAGTCACCCGAGGGCGATTCCTCTTCAATTCTACACCAGCAGCCTTCCTCGTCATCAAGAACTGGGTAATTTTGAGTTGCAGCAGCCCCTGCTTCATGAACACCTACTTGCGGCCCAAGGTCCTGGAGGAGACTTGAGCTGCAGTCGCCCACTTTGCGGGAGGAACCTTTGTCCATCAGCTGAGAAGCTTGCGGAGTGGTGGGATAGGCCAGCGGTTTGATAGGAGTCGATGAATGAGGGGGAACAGGCGAAGCTTCAGGGAGCTCCTTGAACGAGACCGAAATCGTCGCAATTACCAAAGGGCGAGAGGAATTACATTGATAATGGAAGATGGCGGTGGACGGGTTGCGAATGGAGGCAAAGACAACAGACCAAGGTTCAAGGGGCTGCTGAGAGGCAGAGGCGCCATGCCTCGGGGAGGGAGGAAGGCGACGCACATGACCACTGCCACGAAGATTGCGGGAAGGAGGAGGGCTTCCACTAAGGCTACGAGAGGAGGACGACTGAGAGCAAGAGGAAGGGGAGCGACGACGTCTGGAGGAGCTGGGTCGAGAGCTTTCCCAATGGCATCTCAGACGATGCCTTAATCGCAGCATAGCAGCGTTTAAATGATGAGAGAAGGCGGAATTGACAGGAGGTACCAGCATGGGGAGGGGAGAAAAAAGGCTGGGCAGAGAAGCAAAGTGCAGAGAATAGAACGGACTATGCGAGTGATGAAAGCTAGGGGTGAAGCTAATACAACAATCCAGAGAGCATCGTCTGCCCACAGCAGTGCGGAGGCTGGGCACGTCGGCTTCCGGAGAGCAACTGAAACCCATGGGCAGGAGTTGCAACGACATGGAGACCTGCAAACCACAGCAAACCCAAACCATAAACTCTGAAACCGCATCCGAATGCAGGGACGAAGGACCTGGAGGAAGCATTTTGACGTGAATGTCGTCTCGGCCCCCCCACCGGCATAAATGCCGAGCAGGGTGATGGCCTACAAAATTTATGAGACCAAGGGAGATTAATTGCAATCCGCGGGTGGCCATGTGGCCTTGCCACGCGCCCGCCCGCCATATTACTACCATCAAATCCTCAATAACCACCCGCATCCGGGGTTATTTAAATAATATTTTAATATAAGAACGGTTTAAAATAAAACTAATTTTGTATAATACTAATACAAGGGAATATGATAGAACGAGAGGATATATATATATAACCCTAATTATAACCAAGGTTATATTATAAAGAATTAATAATAATACTAAAGAAAGAGGATGAGGACATAAAATAATCAGACTCACTTATGAATATAGGGCATGAATCCAACACCTCCTAATATTCCAGCCATCGTCCCTATTGAGATTAATATGCCTTTTTTCAATCTCCAAGTTTTCCCTTGTTTTGTTTTAAATTTTTTATTTTAGTGCTCTTTTTAAATTATATATATATATATATATATATATATATATAATTTTATATTTAAATTTCCAAATTTAAATTATTTATTATTATTAAAATTATTATTTTAATTATTTTATTTTATAATTTTATTTAATTATGTTTTTATTTTTTTATTTTTTTTGATATATATATATATATATATATATTTTAATATATATATATTTTTTAATAAAGGTATTTTTGTTTTTTTTTTAATTTTTAATTTTTTAATTGTTTTTTATATTTGATTTTTTTTTGTCATGTTCTTTTTATTTTATTTTTATGTTTTATTACCAAGATGAAAATCACCACTCTAAACAAAAAGGATTGATGCTGCATCAACACTTTTGAAAATTAGCATGAAAATCACTAACATTTAAAAAAAAATGTTCATACTCGATAAATAAAAAAATTTAAAGTGCCAAAAAAATCACCATTTTTCTAAATCGACATGACATTTTAAAAAAAAAATCAAAGAAAATTCAAAGTTCCAAAAATATGCTAAAAAAAATAGGTTATTTTACATCACCACTTTTCAAAATCGACATGAAAATCATGACATTTAAAAAAAAAGCCATAAGAAAATTTGAAGTGCCAAAACTATGCTAAAAAAGAAGAAGGGTGATTCTGCATCACCACTTTTTAAAATCGGGTGTTTTTTTTGCTACCTCAAAAAAACGGGTACCAGGGAATTTTATAACTATGTTTACAACATAATTTACAATACTGGGTGGTTTATCAGTGATGGAAAGCACTTTAAGAGTGGTTTATCAATCACATAACAAGCACCCTGGGTGGTTTATTAGCTCTCTCTTACCAAGCAACCTTCTGCATGTGTTTTATCAACCTATTAGCAAGCACCCAAAGTGGTTTCTCAGACAATTCTTGGCAAGCACTCATTCCCATCTCCTCAAAATTTTCTTGAATTCTTCCTGGTCACAATTTCTCCTTTCAAAGAATTTCATTCCCTCAAATTGTAGGAACTTTTAGAGCTCCTCATGCGATCCATCAAGAAGGTGTCCAACCCCTGCAATTTTATACAATTCCCTTTTTATTTTCCTCGGTGTCTCTTCATGCTCCTCTTGGAATCTTCCTCTATTTTTTCTTGATAACTTCCCATTAATTAAAGAGTGGTTTCTCCACACCGACTTATTTTTCCTTTTCCTCCTTAGATCATGGATCTATGGTCCCACTCGTCAATCCATTACATAAGAATATATTTATTTATAATTCAAAGTGTCATTACATTATAAAAATCAGGGGGAAGTATACCACGGGTTTGACAAACCCCACCCCATTAAAGGGAAGACCTCCATCAGTATTCTTATTAGCAAAAGCACCAAAAAACTAAGCTTCACACATATATATTACATCCACTTATTCAACAAACAAACTATGGGTACAATACCTTTATTTGCTAAACCATTTACCAGGTGGCTTCATTAGGTCAAAAGTGTTTCCATTGCACCTTGACCTATTCTATTTCTTGATTCTGGAGCATGATTTGCCTCCGATGTAAGATGCACAGTGGCTCTATTTGGAACTCTCCCTCTATTTCTACCCATATCACAAAATAGTCAACAATGTGATTAATATCACGAACATATTTCTTAAGCAATGAAACATGAAAAAACATTGTGTGCTTTCACTGTCGGTGGCAAGGCCAATCTATAAGCTACTGGGCCTAATCTCTCAAGACCTAAAATGGTCTAAAATATTTGGGTGAAAACTTGGCACATGCACCCACTTTAATGAGATTTCATTTGGATTAACATGGAGATAAACATGCTCTCTCATTTGAGATTCTTTGTGAATTATTTGTTGGTCTGCATAAATTTTCCACCTATCCTGAGTTGCCTTTAACTTTTCCTGATATTAATAATTTTTTGCTCCATTTATTTTAGCAAATATGGTCCAATGATTATTCTATTTACTAGATCATCCTAGCTGATAAGGGTGTTGAATTTCCTTCCATAAAGTGCCTCAAAGGGACTCATTCCCAATGACTCTAGACAACCATTGTTGTATGCAAATTCTACCAGTGGAAGATAGTCTTCCCACTTTCTCTACTGATGCATCACATACATCCTCAACATTCCTTCTAATATTCTATTCACTCTATTTTTTTGATCATTGGTCTGAGGATGGTAAGTAGTGATAAAGGCTAGCTGGGTTCCAAAACCAACAAATAATGATTTCCAAAAGTTTGAAGTGAACTTGATATCTCTATATGATATTCTATTTTTATGTATTCCATGCAACCTAAATATCTCCTTCACAAATATCCGATCTATATCAATCACTTTATGAGTAGACTTAACAACTATAAGGTGAGCTACCTTGCTCAAATTATCCACTACCACCATAATGGAACCATTATGTCTAGCCATTTTGGGCAGACTTGTAATGAAATCCATGTATATGACCTCCCATTTCCATTTCAAAATTGGGATTAGTTGTAGAAGTCCAACTGGATGCTTGCAATCTACCTTCACTTGTTGACATTTCAAACTCTTTGCAAGGTATTCTACAGTATAGTTCTGTATCCGTTGCAAAAAATATGCTTTCTTCATGGTTGTAATCATATTTTGATATCTAGGGTGACCTGAGTAAGGTCTTCTATGGAGTTAATCTATTAAAATATTCCTAAGATCCTTTGCATCAGGCACATATTTTCTATTCGTGAACATTAATATCCCATCATTAGTGAGTTAGTAACTTATTATTACAGATCCATCTCATTTCTCCTACCAACACTACTTCACATATTGGTAATGTTCATAATTAATTAACCCTTCTTTAATTCTTCCCTTAATGTAAAATGAGCATGTGCTTAGGGCTGCTAGGTGAACCTATTGCAATATTTTGCTGACTTCATCTACCAACTTATTCTCTTTTCCATTGATATACTTAATTTCAAAGTCAAATTATGATCAAATCAAACCATATATCTTGCTTGAAATTTAGTTTAGGCTAGTCAAATAAGTATTCCAGTCCACTCTGATATGACATCATCACAAATATCCTTCTCAATAAGTAATGTATCCATATTTTAGTGTTTGCACAATCGCTGCCAACTTCGAGTCATGTGTAACACAATTCCTTTCATGTTCATTCATTTTTCTAGATTCATAGCAGATTACATGTTTTTCTTGCATCAGACTGCACCAAGTCCTTCCTTATAAGAATTAGTGCAAACAATTTTTTTTATTTTTAATTTTTTCCGGGTGAGCATTTTTTTAATATAGGTGCACAAATGAGTAGTTTCTTTATTTGTTCAAAACTAATTGCACATTAAAGAGTCCACTGGAACTTTTCTCCTTTTCTTCGTAAATAAATGATGGGAACAACTCTCATGTAGAACAAATCTCATGTTTTCCTCATGCTCTTCTTCATTCTTTGAATATATTAGGATGTCATCCAAAAATACTAATACAAAATTATCCAGGTATGGTCTGAGTACATTATTCGTCAAGCACATAAAGGTTTCTAGACTGTTTGTAAGCCCTAATGGCACCAATACAAACTCATAGTGGCCGTACCTTTCTCTGAATGTGGTTTTGTGGATGTCTTCCACTTTGATTCTAACCTGATGATATCTAGTCCTTAAATAAATTTTGGAAAATACAACAAACCCTCTCAGTTGATAAAATAGATCATCAATTCTAGGCAGTGGATACTTATTTTTCAGAGTCACCTTATTCAAATATTGGTAATCGATGCACAGATGCAATGTTCCATATTTATTTTTGACAAAAAGTGCTAGGGATCCCCACAATGAAAGGCTCAGGCGTACATACCCTTTCTCCATCAATTCCTCCAACTGCAATTTTAATTCCATAAGATCAGGCATGCTCATGCAGTAAGGAGATTTTGATACTAGTGTTTTTCCCAGGATAAAGTCGATATTGAAATCAATGTCTCTACTGGGTGTCAACCATAGCAATTCATATGGGAACACATTGCTATACTAATTTAATACTGGATAATTCACAAAGCGATCTATGCTGGATTCTTTTCCCTATATTATTTTTATGACATAAAGGACATAACCCTTTCTACTACAACATTTTTCTTGCATCATTGAGATCATTTTGAGTGCAATTGATCTCTTAATACCCTACAAATTATTGATTCACCTACATCATTGAGACATTCTATCGCTTTATCATAACAATCCACCATAGCCTTGTGGGTTGCTAGCAAATCCATACCAATCAAAACATTGCATGATCCTAATGGTAGAAAATTCAATTTGACTACAGTGGTGATGCCTAAAATATCTATTGGAAAATACTCAACCATGACTGTTATCCATTTCTTTGTCCTAGTGTCCATCTAAACACACCATGATTCTTCACGGGTTTTATTTGGAAATTCACATATCTCTACAATACTAGGGCTAATATAGTTGGAATTAGATCCCAGGCTAATTAAAAATTAGAATTATAAGTTTTTGATCATACCATCAATTTGAATGATCACTACTTGTTGGTCTTCCTTCCTATCAATGTCCAATGCAACATAAATCTTGGGCATGCACTGGGCCACATCATTCATGGTTGTTTCTTCTTGTACATTTTATAGCTTTGTTCTAGTCTTATGCAGTTGAGGGAAATTTCTCCATAGGTGGTTCTCTACACATTCCTAGCACTGCAAGGTTACTTTCCCAGACCCTTCAACCTTTTCATTTATTGATTTTTGAGGCTCATTTCTGCAGATTGAGGGATTTTGCTAAAATTTGTTCCTAGTGGAGATTTTAAAATTTCCAACCTTTCTCCCTTGTTTATATCCTGAGGTCTATTATCCATTTCCTTTATATTTCTTTTTCTTGTCATTTCATACCTCAACCTTATGCCTAGACTATTCATAGCAACGCATGGTCTTCCGAATAACCTCCTCCAGGTTCTTGGGTTCATCAAATTCTATTCTATCTCGATATACATGTGGTGGCCAACTAATGTACCTCTAGATATTATTATTCTCATCCTAATATAAGTTACATACCTTAGTAGTTCCAAGAATTTTTTGGTATACTCCTCAGGTGTCAACTACCCCATTTTGTGTTCATATAATTCCTTGACCCCGCTGTCATAATAATTCTTAGAAAAGTATTTTGATCAAAAGTATTTTTCAAAATTATTCCATTTCATCTCCTTCTCTTCGATACCTTTGATGTTATTGAAATACTCCCACGATATATCAAAATTTCCTTTCAAGCTGAACACAACTACCATGGCCTTCATGTTCTCTGAATAATCATGTAGTTTGTAGTACTTATTTATTCCCAAGAGCCATGCCTCTCCATATTCTATTTTTTGACTTCAACATCAAAGATCAGAGTTTTTTCTTTCTTGAATTCTTATTGCATGGGAGTATTTCTACTCTTCCTTTGATAACAATACCTCTTAGTTGCATTGTCTGATGATCTACTAGGGTTGATTGATTCTCTTTCTAGAGTGCTAAGTAAGATTGTTCCTCCTTATACATGTCTTTTCCTCTTTCATGATTGGCTACCTTCTGCTACGATCTACTAGGGTTGATTGATTCTCTTTCTAGAGTGCTAAGTAAGATTGTTCCTCCTTATACATGTCTTTTCCTCTTTCTTGATTGGCTACCTTCTGCTACATTATTATCCAACTTATGCCTTTGGATCTCTGATGGACTATCATTAGGATTTATCCTGTCCTCATGGCTAGTGCCAATTTATTGTTGTGTTTACATTTGCAGGTCTGACATGCTTTATAATAATATGGAATTCACTTCTTCTTATTCTATGTAAATATTTTTATTATCTTCCTTACAACTTCCTATTTAAGCTCTTAAACTTATAAGAGTGTCTATTAGTTCAAGAGAGTCCTCTTATTTCATATTCCTGATTGACTCTTCTTTGGGACCTTGTTGGAATCTATTTACACCATACTGTTCAAATCTGCTACTCATTCTTTATTTTTCCTTCTTTACCTCGATGTTTGTATATATTCTCTTACACAGACACACACTGATGTTATCCAACTAAAAAGAAGATGAAATTTACACAGTTACTCATCACCTGGTCTATATTGATCTAAAACATAAAATATCAGTTAGCACATAGATAATATGAAATTAATAATTCTATAAGCCATATATCACATTATTTTGTATTTTTAATATCATCACAAATATGTCATCAGAAAATAAATGTATAAAATTGAGCATATCAAGTGTTATCACTCCGTAATTTCCCAAGGCTGAGGAGAGAAATTCAGAGGTAACCTCAAACCACTTTTAGGTTAGGATCTAGCCCTAATAGCATTGGAGAGGGCTCTCTCACTAGGGTTTTTCTCATTCAACCCGATGTATGCATGATTTTTGGTCTTAGGCTGGTTATGAGGATCAAAAGAACATATTTGATTTACTATTTTGAAGGTAGATAAGAGAATAAAGACCCACTCAACGAACCAGTTTCAACTAATGATCTCAAGTGAATAACGGTGGTGAAGGTGATTTAGGGTGGGGTAGGATATGTAGTTTTGCTAATAATATAACTTGATTTATCTGTAGGGAGGGTGAGTGGAGAATCATGAGGATGAAAATTAGAGCATCAAGTCACAAATGAATTTGAATTTCCATTAAGAGGAAAAATACACATAAAATGTTCAACTTATATAAAAAAAAGAACAACAATGAAATTTTCAATATTTAATCTTAATATAAAACACAAAGAAATATGTCCACAGTGTCTTGGATAGACAGTGATCAGGTGCACTATTAAGGCACTCCTTGATGTTGAGTCACCGGTTCAATTCCTTGCCCCGATCAGGGTGATGTATTTGGACATGATGATGAAGATGTAGTCCTACCCAGTTTACAAAAAAACACGAAGACTTATGTTTAAACCATGGAACCATAAGATAAAACTAAAATCACAAAGGACAACATACCAATAAAGGTCTAAAACAATAATCCCTCTCAAACTCCTTCTGCCTTCTTCTATTCACTTGAGAAATTGATAGAAAATACAAAATAACATCCTTCCTTCTTCAAACTGACCAACCCTTTTTTAATTACATGCACATCATAAAAGAGACTCAAAATGAGTTAGTTATCACCTCTAGGGGTCAAATTCCTCATTAGGAATATTGTTTCTAACTTCTATAATGAAAATAGAACTAATTGCTAAAAACTAGGGATTGCATAACTAGATATTTTCTAAGGATTTTTCATTAATTTATTAGCTATAAATTGAGATCATGAGTAACTTACTCTTTATTACAATTAATGCAACCATACAAATAATTTACATCAAGTTTTAACTAAGATAACTCGCTCAAAAGAAGGTATGTCTCGAAGTGCAGTGCCAACACTGCGCAAACTCCTACTTCTTCAGAAATGCATAAAAACAACGCAAAAACACAATGCTTTATGGTTGATATGCTTCCAGTAATTTTTTGAGATGTCTCATTCCTCTAACATGTGTAAAAAAAACTGCATATGGATACTTTCCCCTTTAGAAGCTTTCCTTTACCGTACAAAACCTCAAACTTTAGCAACTCTTATGTAGCCAAAAATGCAATGCCATCCTTTTTTTATAGTTTGAGTGGTCAATGATGTTTGTAGACAAGATGCACACACTGATGATGATGTTGACACTGCAATGATGATATCACATACTCTCTACAAGAATTTCTTCCTCAAAATACCAAACAGTCACCTCCACACCCAAAAACCCCAATGCTAGCTAGGGCACAAAATGATATAAAAGTTGCTTCTTCAAAATAGCTTCAGAGTTCTGACAAGATATGGTTGTAAAAGGAAATTTGTGAAAAACATTATCACATGGAACCTTAACTCTACAAGCAAGCATACTTTAGGCAAGATTCAAAAAAAATAAAATTGTGCTACTTTTCCCCTTCCATCATTCAAATTTTGGCTGCCTCAACCAATATGTCTAATTTTCCTTTATCTTTCTCCCGCAATTCCTTTAATTGTTTTTTAGTGTCTCTTAGTTCTTTCCTCATAGATATATTTTTCCTACGTACATTGTTCATTCTCCTGTGTAGTGGAAGAGTTCTGCTCAACATGTATTTGGTATCATCCATGGTTGGTTGATAAATGTCCATAAGATCACTCCATTGCTTCTTGGCTTTCTCTTCTTGGATTTGTAGCTTCTTAGATGAGGATCTTGTAATCCTATTTGTTGGTATTTATGCCTTTTTAACATCTTCTTTGATTACTTTCTCTATTCCCTTGGACTTGATAAAAATTGGTGTAGATTTAACCATATGCACATCTTCACTAGGCTGAGTTATTTTTTTTCCAGAATAGCCTTCTTTATTTGCCTATTTTCTTGCTGCAACCATGCAATCATGAAATGGACCTTCTTCAATTGTTATTGAAATTAAGCAATCTCCATGAATTTATCATCGATCACTTCAACTTCTAGCATGGTATCCATGGTCTCAAATGTCTGCTCCAAGGGAAATTTTTTGGAAGCAAACCTAATAAGAGGTTTCTTAGGAGCAACCATCACCTCTAGAGAAAATTGTAGTTTCTTGCCTTTCTTCCTTCCTATAGAATGCACTGTAGTGGATGGCCTCTTCATTGAGCTTGTAGATGGTGATTTAATATCCTTTACCACTACTGAGGGTGTCTCCTTCTTGCTCAAAGGACTAGTTGGCACATCATCCACCAATTTTTAAGAATCAACAAAAGACTTCCATGATTATTTTCTTTTACTTAGCTCCTCCAAAACCAAAAACTTAGTTAAGGAAAAATGGAATAGGCTAGGTTCCAATTGACTTAGTTTTCCTTGTACTTTATCTTCCATCTTGTAGAGACTCCTAAATAGATAAAAGGGTAAATTTAAGGATCTCTTTCTAGTGAAATGCATTAAGAGTCTGAAGTGGTATAGGTAAATTATTCCAAAAATTCCCTCACATGTGAAATGCCTCTAAATATCTTGCAAAATATCGGTGTGATTTTCCAATAAATACTCTTTAGGCACAATGGACCCATACTCCTTATCTCTGTACTTGGGCTTCAAAAATCTCTTTAATGGGTGATATCAAGGGGCATGCACTTGAACCATTGTTCTCCCTGAAGGGGAATCTATGTTACAAATGCTATTGTGACATATGTAACTTGAAAAGGTGAGTGTTCAAATCTTAGTCTCCAATCCATTAAAGTTCTTGGAAAAATCCTTAGTCAATCGTAGATTGTACCCTTGAATATTTTCACAAAATCTCATACACCCCACCTACTCAAAATCCATTCTGATGGCTGGGTTTAATGCAAATTTGTTTTGTGCAACCAGTGTGACAACAACAATAATAAGGACCTCAAATTAAACCTCTGATGATGATTAAGAAGGAAAATATACAAAATATACTAATCAACACAAAATTTCTTCAGAAAAACCTAAAAAAACTTGTAAATGCTTGATACTGGTGGAAGAATATTCAAAGGGATAGGCGTAGCGCTAGAAGCGCAGGGCACGAAAAAATGGGCTCCGAGCACTTGTACAACACACAAACCATTAGGGTGAGAATATTCAATTTAGTTTAAGCACATGACACAATTTACATATGGAGGCTCCACATATAAAAATGGACTTGGCAATGAAAAATGCAAAATATGGAGCACTGTGTGGAAGCACGTCGATTAGGAGAAAGCACAGTGAAATAGGAAAATCAAAGTGATTGCAAAAACACAACGAGGATGAGTTTGGATATATTTCAGGTTGATGTGTTGTTTTCTAGCTTATGCATGAAATTAAGGATTCATTCAAGACAAAGGAACAAAAATAAGTTTGATTTTTCACTCGTGAAATATGTTTGACCACCGGGAGTAGAAACACAGTGCTGTGTAGAAACACAATGCCCCTTCCTCCTTTGCGAAACAAATTAACACAACCAAAACACAGTCTTCCAAGGAATGAAAATGAGCTGAGCGACCTTGGATGTAGGAAACCATGAAAATAGCCTCCCAAAACAGTCTGGAGCATAGTTGATCGCAGAAATGACGTTTTGAACTTGAAAAATTGAAAATGCAACACTTGGAAAAAGCACAATGATTATCCTTTTGATCGTTGTCCTCTTGATGATGTCATGAAAAATCCTGATTTGAGATGTAAACTGACTCAAGAGACCTCCAAATCTATGCCCATGATGACAAAGAATGGCAACACAGTCATTTTCATGATTTCTTGATGTAACTTGACCTCTATACCTAGCTAACTAACTCATGATGACCAAATTTTTCATGACATGACTCTTTTTACTCTTTCATGGTGGCAAATGAATCCTTATGATTATCCCTTTAGTGATGACCCTTCATGACATTACACTTTGGAATTTAGCAAATAGATAGACTTTACATGACACTCAATCAAAATCTAGACCTTTTTAAACCATAATAGTAGGACATCATGTCTGACATTTACAAATTGACCTTAGATGAATAGAAATACCAACATGACTACTATCTCTATAATATAGGACTCTAACATCAAGCACATCAAAAATTCTTCTAGAGTGTGCATGTGAGCCTCTTTAGGTCTAGTTCTTGAGCCATATTCTTTTATACTACTTTGTAACATACCCCCTTACCACCTCGACATTTATGTAGGTGGTTATTATGCTAACCCAACTCTTAATATTCTATTATGGAAATTGGGTCTAAAATTTTTGACCATTTTTAAACTCTTAAAAACCAAGAATATATGACACCATCATGTTCATCTCATCGAGATTATTCTGGTGATATAAGATTGTGTCTCAAAAAGGCTCCGAGATTAAAGGCTATGACTTCCCAAAGTTTCATTAAAAAATCCTGCATACTACTCTTATCCTACCATGTGGTCCCCACATAGTGCCTACATGGCATACTACCTCATCGCCACATCATAGCCATGGCATTACATGGCCTTGTGTCATGCCCCTCACCTTCACATTGAAACTTTTGTGGCCCCACCTAATCCAACACACACACACACACACACACACACAAACCTTCCATGAACCCATCTATCTTATCCAACGATAGTGATGGATTTGTAATTCAATGACTATGATGCAAACGCTGACCAGCGCCCCTTCGATACAAAAATGAGGGAAGGGGGTCTGCTATCACGGTTCTAGAGCATGGTTCCACTGTCCCCAATCGATGGTCACGATGTGCCTTAATCCTCAAAAAGCTAATATTTAAATGTGAACCTCGCCCTCCCCTTGCTGATTTGGTAGGGGGGTTCTTGTTATTGGATCCTCACCATTATTTTTTGGGTGATTATGCACCATCGATTGTCTTGGGCCCATACATCATTTTATCCTTTGATCTCAGCCCTAGTCATGAAGCCAAGCCATATGGCTCGCATGGCCTATCCATGCACTTAACCACAATTACATAATGAATTTCCACCCTCGGTTTGCCTAACCCTAACTAATGGATCCTTCTACCTGGTCACATGCCTAGCCATGTGTCTGTGAGTGCTGGCCACTAAAACATTGCGTGGTAGAATTTTTATGTTATGGATGGTCTATAATGACCTCACCAAGTCCTAGCCTACAACATAGATATAAATTTTGCATCTACTTCCTGACCATAAAAATAAGAAGCTACCACATGGAACCCACATGGTATCCATGTGGTGCCCACATGGTGACCCAACCTATTGAGATGTTCTCAGCACCATGTAACCTTGGCTAATGCCACATAATTAGGCCAAGGGCCCCACATTTAAAGAGAGAGTTGGGGTTGGCCCTCTCTTCATGGAACCATCTTGTGCACACTCTCGCAGCTCCAACCTCCTAACCTTCGACCATACTATGGCCCTGACCAAACGACCTTTCCTAGGAATCACAAAGCTTGACAGTGACCTTGAGCCAATATATATACATATTTTCTTACATTAATATATATTCTTGTGCATGTACATGAACATATCACTATCTCCTCTAAGCTTTGATAAGTTCTTGACTAGCCTTGTCCATATATATATATATATATATATATATATATATATATATATATATATATATATATATTACTCACATAGCACTATCCCTATATGCTTTTAGTTAAACAAAAGGGGTTATCCCTATTGAGCTTTGGTGTTGGGCACCAAAACTTACATATACATATATACATTTATATAAACACATGGCCCACAACTTAAAGTTGACATAACGATCATTCCTAAGTTTTTTTAGTCATAAAAGGACCAATCATGAAAATTGATGGGCCTCGAAATTAGATACAAATTAAGGCCCTTCTATTGAAATTCAACAAGGAAATGCACCACATTCTAGTGTGGGATTCCAATCACGCATTGGTGAGGAATTTAGTTACACATTAGTGCTAAATGTGGGTGTCTAATTTATTTTTTCCTTAAATAAATTGGACAGTAAATTGTAATTTCATCTCATAACAACTTGTATCAGTTAACTAAGTCATGAAGACCGAGTTAGCTCAATAATTTCGAGCTGAGGGTCTAAGATGAGGCATGTAGAGTGATTATAATATTTTTGGGGTCCAATTGTAGTTAATGCATTAGTGGGGTGCAAGTGTAATCACTTAACTCAATTAATTGAGTTAAAATCAGTGTAACTAGTTCTAACCGAGTTATGAATTAGTGAGAAGTCCAGTGAATTAAATTAGATTCAATTCACAAGTAGTGATCAATTAGATAACTGATGATTCACTATTAATAGCTGCATGCATGTCAGTTCTGATGAAGACAGAGTTGATACAAAGGTTAAAGGGAAGATAACTATCAGTTGTATTATTAGCAAATTTCCCAGGTGTAGTTATAAAGTCAGAAGAAGGCCATGATGGATTGCGCAATCAAGGAAGGTTAGAATTCCTATTTAATAAGAATTTATTTCTCTAGGAATTGCGTGAGCAAGTCAAGCTAGAGGAAGGCAAGGAATAGGCTAAGTGTTTATCCAATTTTTCCTAGACCAGCATGAGACGATTGGTAGAGTGCAACATATTCTTGTGAGCAAGAATGCATTGTATTATTTCATGATTCCTTGACTTAATATACAATAGAGATAAAGGGGTTTTGAGTAGTTTCTTTCCCCAGGAATATCTTGCATTGTGTGATTGATTTACATCTTTCTCTTACTTGCATGTGATTGAGCGATTGTGTTTTATATTTTGCAAATATTGTAGAAGGATTCAATATCTTGTTTTAGTACATTACATGATCGGATTGAATCCATTGGTATAATTTCTACACCATATAACCTTTCTAAGCCTATTAAACTTTTACTTCTATACTTAATGATATTTTTTTCAACTTTAATATGTTCTTAGGAAGGTTTAGAGATGATTTGCTTATAATGTGCCTAAAATTGTTTATTTTGCAGAATATTGAGAGAATATTGGACAAATTATGAAGATCTACAGAATGAGAGAATTTAGGGAATTTCTCCATACTATAGGATGGACCAGGATTGGATAATAAATAAATAAAATATTATTATGAAATTATTGAATAGATCTAAATATCCACTTATTGAGAAAATTTAGGGATGTGTTCCCTGCTACAAGATAAGCCAAAACTCAAGATTTAATGAAGATTCCTACTGTTGGGGACCATATCCAAATTTTGAAGGATTTTGGAGGGTAAAGAAACTTCCCTTTCAAGGAAGTTGGTTCCCCCATCACCTTGTAAAAATACAATTTGATTTAGCCTCTAGGGAAGAGGATTTTTTGGTGTTTTTGTGAAGAAAACTTGTTATTTATAAGTTCTACTTTTATTCCAACAGTGATGTACTTGACATTTTTCCAATAATGAAAGACAATTTCATTTCCAACTTATAGATCTTGGTTTCCTTCATAGGACTCTGAATATCCTTGGGCTTGACCATCCCAGGAGCCTTAGAGCCCTGCCATACTATTTCTTTTATCTTCTTTTCATCATCTTCTTTTTTATATGCATTTCCCATTTCCACACATAGTTTTCATGCTTATTTTGATATATATTAGATTGATTAATTGTTTGAAATGAGTTTATTTCAGGGTACGTACATAATGAATAGTGTGATGCATCACTAACATAGCTCAGTAAAGTCATTTTCACTATTGGATTACTTAGATTAGCTTAGTAGTATTGAAAATTTTGGTTTTAGTAGTAAATTTGTGTTGAATTTTAGCACGTGTTAATGAAGCTATTTTGATTTGATTCCACTTGGATTTAAGTCTAAAAAAATTCAAATTAATAACAAAATTCACCCCATCATATTTTCACTTGATTATCTTAGGCATTTGGTTACTTAGATCAACTTTCTAGTTCACTACTCTCAAATTTCTGTTTTTTAGTAGTAAAAGTTTGTTGAATTTTAACATGTGTTAATGAAGCTATTTTGAGTTGATTCCACTTGGATTGAATTATAAAAACATTCAAATTAATAACAAAATTTACCCCACAACATTTTCACTTCATTAAATTAGGAATTTGGAAGGTTAACTCGAAAAACAGGCTTGCTAGAAGTTTCCTATAGCAAAAGATAGTTTCTTGTAGCGGTATGTTTTCAAGCTCCTCCCTTGCCCAGATTCACTCCAAATTCATGGTAGAAATATATTTATGTATTAGAATAATCACGAATTATATGAGACCACTTTTATTGAGTCGAGGCTTGGTTAGGTCACCATTTATCTTCTTCATTTCTTTCTTCTTGAATGTTGATTTCTACAAGTAGTCTAGATTTCCTTTCGTGCAATTTACTTTAAGACAAGTGTGGTTTCTTTCCTGCAAGATTAATATAGGATTTTCCTTTCTTACAAATAGAATAGATTCCTTTTCTATAATTTACATTCCAAAAAATCTAGAATAGGTTTTCTTATTTCTATTTACCTTATACAACTTAGGACTGACGACTTACCTAGATCTTTGCTCAACTGAAGTTGTTTCATTGCCTTCTTTCACCTACATCAAAGGGAGTCAAACTAGGAAGAGGAAGGTGTCTGCTGTACATATAGTTCCAGAACCTCTTAATTTTGTACCCAAGTTGATAATTAAAGTTGATCCCTCAGGAGTTACAACATTCTTGTTGTAATATAGATAGTCATAAAAAATAATAAAAACATAGATATCATTCCAACAAAATATTCTACTCATCTTTCAAGTTCGAGTAACTTGATTAATTTTCAAACTAAAAAATAAACATAGGGATAGTATCATCCCTAAACATATTACACATGTCATTAAAAATTCTCATTCATGTAGGAAACACCATTCTTTAACAATTTACTTAACATTGTAACAACACATTAAACATATACATGATGTCCACATGCAATACAATAAATATTTTAGGAATTTAGCTTACAACAATGTGACATAATTTCATGAAGTTCATAAATCATTTAATGAATTTCAATTAATAATTTCATGCACCAACATCCTACAACCATGCAACCTTTCTCATATCTATACATATATTCCATATGGAAGGTATTTAATTTCACAACTCTTAGTTGAATGCATTCATTTACTAAAGACAAATGGAAAAATTGAAGGCGGGACTTTGATTTTCCACCCAATATTAGACTCACTATAGGCATAATCACTTATAGTAGTCACCCCCAATATAGATACATGATCTAAGGGGAATTTTTTTCAGTAGTTTTAATAGGAGGCCATATTAAACTCAAGAGGAGAGGGACAACTTATATAATCAGGTGGTTTATCAGCTAGGAAATTACAACAAAATTTACAATACTGGGTGGTTTATTAGTTGCGGAAGTAACTCTAAGAGTGTTTTATCAAACCAACAACAAGAAACTTGGGTGGTTTATTAGATATCTCTTAGAAAGCACCCTTTTGCACATGTTTTATCAACACTTTAGCAAGTACCCTACTGCACATGGTTTATCATCACTTTAACAAGCACCCATAGTTATTTCTTAGTCAATTCTTGGAAAACACTCATTCCCATCTCCTCATAATTTTCTTGAACTCTTCATGGTCACAATTTCTCTTTTCAAGGAATTTCATCCCCTTAGATCGTAGGCCTTTTTAGAGCTTCGAACGTGCTCCATAAAAAAGAAGTCCAACCCCTACATTACTACGTGATTTCATTTTTATTTTCCTATTGGGTGTCTCTTCATGCTCCTCTTGGAAGCTTCCTCTAATTTTTCTTAATAACTTCCCATAAATTAAAAAATAGTGCCAACTAACTCCACATAGGCTTATTTTTCCTCTTCCTCCTTAGATAAGAGATTTGTGGTCCCACTTTTTAGGCCATTACATAAGAATAAATTTATTTTTAATTCGAAGTGTCATTACATTACAAAATCAGGGGGAAGTTCACTAGGAGTATCATAGCCAAAGATGTCTAAGGAAACAATAGTGCCATTTATAAATCCAAGGAAATTCAACCCCTTGAATACATTTATCACATGAAGACAAAATTATCTTAAGTTTAAATTTTGTTTTTCAAATTCATAATTCCAAAACGAATTTATGGATTGAATTGTTAGATATTCCTCTCTGAGACTTCCAATTATATATCACACTTGGAAAAATTTCTCCTGGATGAAAAGTTTTTATCAATTGAAATTTGCAGCTTCAATGAGGACCAAAAACAACAAATTTTTTAAACTCTGTGCATGGTTAAGAATAGGTCGGGTTTTCCATAAAATATTTATGATGGTGGATGCTCAAATAGCACGGTGTTTAACAAGATAAACATCACACATATTTTGGAAAATCTAAAGGTTGTGTTTTAGTGTAGGAAGATCTATGACAAATGCCACTTGAACTTGCATGATATTTAATTGTATTAATGGTTGAGCATCTTATGATTGATTTGGTCATTGGTGAATTCATGGGCTATGGATTTGATGACAACTTGCTCAAATTTTAACGTAGTTGTACATTGGCCCATTCATTCATTGACATGTGGTAGAAGGAGATTGGACATACAATGATGACATGGATGATGGTAGAGACATGTGGTGACTTGTGATTGGCAAGGAATGAGACATCGCAGGCTACCATTTCATGGCATACAATTATGATGTGGAAGCTCGAGAATGGCTAAATATTGATGACATGGAAGTAAAGTGACATGTTGTGACTCATGATAGGTTAAAATAAGATGATGTAAACAAACGAGTAAGAACATGACATGTCATCATAATTACCTCGACAAAGTGACGTGCTAGTATGGATGACTGCCCTATGGCATGTATAGTTGACACTTTTGAGCGACCAATCAACCCAATTTCAGGTGTCACATGGCACCTATCACGAGGTGCCATATGGTGTGTTGACATCATGCTAACATCAACATGTAGGTGACCATGACCCCTAAGGATCAGGGCACATGGTATAATGGTTTAGGCCCAAATGACCTTGGCATATGAGAAAGGGATAAGGTTGTATGAAGGGTGGTCATATGATTTAAATTTATAGGATTACCAACATTAACATCGACCCCAAGTTCAACACCATATGCCCAGTGTTTTCATGAATGTGTATATATATACATGATCATAGCTCCATTTGAAAAAAATGGGAGAACACTCATCATGAAATATAACAATGGCTCTGTGGTTAAGAGAACAAGAGTTTTAGTTTGAGGTTTGGTGGTCAAGTCTTACTGAAGGCATATTATTTTCAGGTTGGTTTTGGTATTGGTTTGGTCTTGTTGTGGTTTCACTATATTTTTGGTTTCGAAATTTGTTTGGTTTCATTATGGTTCCTCCATATTGTTGGTAGTTTGGTTCTGCTATTGGTTTGGTTTTATTGTGGTTCACCATATTGTTGGCAAGTTAGTTTCGATAATCGTTTGGTTTCACTATGGTTCCACTATATTGTTGGTTTCGATAACACATTTTTCTTGGTTGATATGGCTGGGACACACATATGGGATAATTGATATGAATAAAAAAACAAGGAACACAAGTATGATAGTTGGCATACTGTGTGGTTCGTATGCTGGATGTTCACAGATCGAGTTCTAATATAGATGCCATGTTTTTGTTTTTACAAAGTTATTTGTTATCACCCAACCATTTTCACTAGGATTATCAAAATACACCATGTAGTATGGGGTTTACACATTAAAACCCACTTTCTCCATAAGAAATAATTTAGTGAACTACTTTTCTTAAATTATTTCCATCTAATTCACCCACATGAAAATAACCCATAAAATTATTTAATTAATTTAATGTTATTTTCATACATTTATCCATTTATGTGAAAATAATTAATTTTATCTTAACCCGCTCTTACCATTTCTACAAGAATAATTAAATAAATATTTATTTATTTATTATTCCTTAATAATTTCACTTTTCTCCCATAAATAATTATTAAATCATTATTTAATAATTGTTTCTAACTTATTTTGACCATATATCCTACAAATAATAAATAAATGATTTTCATTTATTAATTATTTCACCCAATTTTCTTAATTAACTCAATTAATCATTGTTTTTTGAGTTAATTAACTAAATAAAGATTATTGACCATTTATTTAATTTTTTCCTCTCCCAAAAATAATAAAATAATCATAATAGTAAGATCTTGATCTAGTCAACCAAATATTTTATTATTTGACTAGATCTAGTCTAAAATAGTATTTTATTATAAATAGAGAGCTTTATACTTCACCATTTACACATGATCACTATCATCATCCTCATCTTTATCCTACAACATTTGAGCTCTCCATTTGATTCTCCCATTTTCTCATTTACCATTCCATTGCCCACTTGTACATAGAAGAGAGAGTAGGAACATTTTGTAGTTAGGGGATGACATAACCAATCCCTTAGAGGAGGATGATATTAAACCATGTCAACAAATTCCAACTAGTAGGTGTTATTTTAATAAAATAAAGTCTTTTCATTGAGCAATTTCCGTGTTTGTTATGTGTTTTTTAGTTTCTGTTTTATTGCAAGGTTTTCTAATATTTATGTGTGCAGATCTGAAGTCATACATATAACATTGAAATTATGATTTTTTTATTCAATTTATGTTGTTAGGCCAGTTTAGTCACCGATGGTCAAAACACTACAACATAATAGGAAAATAGTGCCTAAAATAGCACCAGAATTTAGTGTTTTTCAGTTCACGAATTGGACACATTTCACGGTGCAAAAATGGGTGCAAGTAAGTATGTTTATCATAGTTCCAGATTTGGTGCCATAAATTGCCTCGAAAATAACATCGTAAATAGCACCGGAAAAGTAGTTCTAGAAATAACGCCAGAAATAATGCCCAAAAGCTTGCCTGGAGTTGCGCCGGAATGTACGTTGTAAATAGTACTATGAATAACACCAGAAAAAGCTCCATAAATAGCGCCTGGAATAGCGTCGAAAAGATCTCTAGGAATAGAGCTAGGAATAGTGCCAGTTTTAATGTCGAAAATAGCGCTAAGATTTGATTCCAATTTGGCCCTTGGTTTGGCTTCCAGTTTTACATCTAGTTTTGCTTCTCGTTTTTCTTCCAGTTTTGCTTCTAGTGTGGCTTCAAATTTTTCTTCTAGTTTTTCTTATAGCATGGCTTCTAATTTTTCTTCCAGTTTTTCTTCTAGTGTGGCTTCCAATTTTGCTTCTATTTTTGCTTCTAATGTGGCTTCCAATTTTGCTTCTAGTGTGGCTTCCACTTTTTCTTGCAGTTTTTCTTCTAGTGTGGCTTCCAATTTTGCTTCCACTATTGCTTTTTTTTTTTTCCAAAATTCGGGAATAATGTCAGGTTTAGTGCCAGGATTTACATCTAGTTTGGCTTCTGATTTGACTTCCAATTTTTCTTCTAGTGTGGCTTCCATTTTTGTTTATTTTTTTTCTTCAAAAAATGATTATTGTTTTGCATACACTTAAATTAATATGTTTTACTTCAATTTAATTAGTTAAATATATCATGTCACTTAAATAAGTTATATTATTATACATCATATGAACACATTTGAAATATTTTATGGGATAATATTTATAAATAATTTTTAGGGAAACATACATCCATACAAATTAACAACATAATTATAGTGATTAAATCTCCGTCAAAATAGAATCTAAAACATCCAATATATATAAAATAAAAAAATACTTATTGTAACATTATCATTATCTATAATTAAAACAAGTGAGTCAAATATCTATAATTTAAGTGAATTTGACAACATCCATCATGAGTAGTAAACCAAAACCATCATACTTAATAAATGTGCATCCAAATCATCAACCCTTTCAACATATAAAAATTGACGAGTTAATACTAACAAGATCATCATCATATATAACCAAAACAAGTGAAATTCACATATACTAGTAGATCAATAACATGTGAAAATGATGCATGTCCAACAATCGACATAAGCCAAAATGATACATCATGTACAACTGATATAAATAAAAATGATAAAATGATACAAGTCAATATGATACATCATGTCAAAATGATATAAGTCTAAATGATACATGTAAAAAAGATACAACTCAATAAAATGGTAGAGGAGGTCGTGAAAATGATACATATGATAGTAACCATGAAAACAAATATCATAAAAATGTATAAAAAATGATACATGATGCAGTGTTGGCTTGAGGGGTCTTGACCCAGGTTCAGATTTAAGGTTTGCCAACAAACCCCTATACTACTAGACCTTTCGGCAATGACCTACTTTCGCAGGCCAAGGTCTGACCCGAAGTAGCATGGGTGGTTGTTGGAACCAAGTTTCGGCACCCTGGGAGAAAGTGGGTAATTAAGGCAGTCCTCTTGAGATCTATCAGGTTCACACAAAAGAAATATTATTACCTTGCCCTTAACAACATAGAAAGCGAATCTTATAAGCTCATAGAAAACATGTAAACATAAACAAAGCTACTATTATTAAGCAGATCTTAGCAACACCTTCGCATCCACGTGCGCATTAGTAATTATCATCATAGAATAACACAATTGAAGCTAATTTAGATAACACAGAGATACTTCAACAGTAAATGCAGCTAGTTTAGGTAACACAGAGATACTTCAACAGATTCTGCATTTATTAATAATCCAAAACCGAGCTACAAACCCAAGTCACAACAAGTGCACACAGCCAGCAGGGTCCGGACACAACAAGATTAAGGATCTCCGTGCACAGAGCTAGTAGGAGTCGTTACCCAATACCACCCAAAACAGATCTTAATAGTTCATACTTAGCATCAATATTACTTATCCTTAGACTCAAAATATCTATCTATTTATATCATCATAGCCTGTGGTCCGAAAACCCTGGTTTGTGGACTCTAGGTCTACCCTCTGACCCGTTACAATACATTGGGGGCTTTGACCCGCCCCAAAGCCCCTACGCTAGACTAATTACTAAAAAATATATATATAAAACATAGCTAAGGGACCCCGTTCCAACAGGACCCCAACACAATCTTATGACTCGTCCCGAGTCACAACAGCCGTGGGGTTTGCGTCTTGACCTAGAGATGCTTGATTCTATCGGCCAGAGGGGGAAACTCTGCGTGGTAGCGTTCTGCATAATTTCCACCAAATTTTGAAAAATTGGGCCTTCAGTGGTAGCGGTGACACTCTCCAGTGTCTAATTCAGTTGTTTGATCATGACATCCAAGTCCTGGGATAACTTAAGGGCTTCATCGGCCCATGGATTGAGGTGGTCACTTAGAAACTTATTCTTGTGGTGAAGCCCCTCCAGGTCATCTCTAAGCACATGGCTGGCTTGCAGACATGCCAAGCGTTGGACTCGGATCAGAGTGGGCATTGTAGCCTCCATTTTCTCGAATTCTTCTTCCTTCAGGTGTAGTTCTTGGGTAAAATCACACAGAAGAGGGTTGCATTGCACCATAGACCACAACTGCATAGCTGTATCAAGCAATTTGGAGCCCTGATCAATTTGTGCTGTAACGGTGTTTGTAGCTTTTGTGACCAGCGCAACACTCTGGGTGCGTACCTTAGGAGGGGTTTCTGGCTACAAATTATCTTGCAACGCAGCAATCTGTCGCTCCCTCTCGTCTTTAATGCTTTGGATATCGATGGGAGAAGATTTCAGAGCTGTGACAAGTCCCTCAATCTTGGCCTAGGGGGTGGTAGAGGTCGGAATGTCTTCGGTCACATCTGTGCAGAGTCTGCTGATCAAACATTCCAACTCGGTCTACTATGCAACAAGGATACACGCGGCTTGTGCCTGGGATGCCTCGATAGTAATTTTTATGATGGTCTTCTTGGCTGTACTTAGCTGCTGCTGCACCCATCGGTCTTTGTGCTGGATTTCCTCAAAGAGGGATGTGTGGAGAGGCCGCAACGGCTCGCCTTGAAGCCAGGCCAAGTCCAAATGTATTTTCGCGTAGGCCTGGACTTGCACACATAAGCTGAGCAGACTCAGAGTGATTGTGATGCCTGGAAGGGGACAGAGGCGACTCTCGGTCATGGAAATAAACTCATTGTTTGTTTCTTGAGGTAGCCTCGCTTGAACCACGCTTGTCTGCAGGTTATCGAATTTGAGCTGAAGAGCTTGGAGCTCAGGTTTTAATGCGGCGACTGCGGCCTTCTGCTGCCCTTCCAAGGCAAGCCACCTATCCTCCGAAGCAATGGTGACCACATCTGCAATTTGCTCCAAATATTCCTCGGTTAAAGTAACCTCAATCTCCCTACTGGGCCTCATAGCCCGTCATTTTTTTTCACCGGCCCTTGAGAGGTTCAGCTGTCCGTTTCATGCCATGTGGGGAAATAATGCCCTGTGCATCCAAGCCCTCAGTCTCCATGTCCCACTGCAACTACTGCTCCACACCCTGCGCCACATCTGGGGAACCTCCATCCTGATGGAGCCTTCTGGGCCATGGCCTTTTGAGTTCTTGGTAGTATCAGGTGGGGTGGTGGTCTTCGGAGCTGCACTTGTACTAGCAGTGTCGGTTGTTATAGGGCCATCTGATTTGAATCCCAATTTCCATTGCAGCAGCTAAGTGGTGATGAGTCGATTGATTTCCTGATTGGCGACCATGTAAGGCAGCGAAATATAAGCTAGATCCTTACGACCCCGAATCTGCACGTTGTGCATCGTAACTTGGAATGATGTGATGCGCTTATACTTTTCATAGACCGTCAACGACAGGTGTGGCTGGGAGTGAATTACTACTGTGAGCACGCCCTAAACCCAAAGTAATTTTTTTTCCCCAATATGCTTCACATCCTTTGAATCCCACAAGTTTGTGTATCGCGCCCCTTCACACATGCCTGGTTCAAGCTCAGGGAGGACCAATCCTTTAGGGGCTTCCCATGCAACCAATGTAATTAAGAGTAGCAACCAAGAGTAACAGAACACCTTCCCGTGGTCTTGGGCCTAGTGCATGTTTTCTAGAAACTCGGTGCAGAGGAACTGCGACTAGTTAAAGTAGACCCCCTTTTCACAGTGGCCAACAAGTTTAATTACATAGGCAGGGGCAGCCGTGGCCTGGCACTTGCGCATCATTTTACAAGCCAGCAGTAGGGTACCCATGCACACTCTAGGGTCAACAATAGTTCCGATTAGGAACCCTCTTGTGTTTCGCTTAACATGGTAGTATTCTCGCACCTTGTCAGTGATCTGTTGCTCATACTTATTGTCGATGCACTCCATGGGATTCGGCCCCTCCATGGGGAGACCAGTAATGCAATGAATTCAGGTAGCATCGATGGGAATGCGGTCTCAAATCCACAAGCTACCATCATGGATCAAGGCTAGAAAATGTCGCACAACTAGGTCAGTGATATTGTATCGGCCAAAGTGAGGTATCTGCAAGAAGTTTAGTAATCCTAAACCTGCTAACCCATGTGCCCCCAACATTGGTACTACCTTTAGCACATATTCCTCTAGTACTCTTTCGAGATATAGCTTAGGTGCCAATTCTGGGAAGGCCTCCAGGTTGGCAAGGTCGTGATCGTCGAACTTAACTGAGGGAATTTTTCCAAATGCTTCTCCAATTATGGGGACTTCATCTGGAATCAAAAAAAATTTCAGATAGGAGTGCACAACATCGATATTCTTGGGTGTGTGCACCGAGGGTATTCTAGGCCGAACATAGGGCGGTAGCCAAGTTAGCGGGGTAGCAGGCAAAGCTTCTCCCTGAGTAGACAGAGGTAGCTTTGTTGGGTTAGGCGAGCGTCCCTTAGGAACCTTTTGGGGGGATTGCACATATTGAGGGGATGTGCATGGCTTCACCCCAACCCTTTTCATAGTCCTCCCCTACCCCTGCTCTTGGCCTTTCCCCTTAGTCTTCTTTTTCTCCACCTACTTCCCTTTGGTCGGTGTGGACACGACCTCTTCGACTTCAGGGGTTACCTCCAATACTTCATCAGATGCTCTCTCATTAGAGGCCACGGTCTGTGAGGACTCAGTGGGATTGGTCGCAGTCATTCTTGCTTGGAAGACGAACTCAGGGTTGCTGCTATCAGAGGGGGTAGCGCGCCCAGACATGAACAGAGCACAGTAGTGACAAAAATTTTCAAGGCACAAGACTTTCGGGATGTACGGAACCCAATTATGATATGAAATCCTCCATTTATAGCTTTGGATAGTGAAAAACGATCAGATGAAACTTAGCTAAAACTTACCATCAAGGGAACTATAAAAAATCCTCGGAAATCGCTGCATTAATTACCTACTTCCCACTCCTTCCAATGGTAAAATTGGATTTTTACGCAGATTTACTATTCTAATGACTAGTTTTCGCAGCTGCGTATTACCCCTGCACACCCAGTGCACCTCTCCATGTTGCGGTCGACCCCTGCGCGTATAATGGGTCTGCCTGCATTTTTCCTCTTGCCTGCGCGTATCCATCCTAATAAAGCTACTCCAGCCATATAGTCATTTGGTATACGCTGAGTTGGCCTAGTATGGTTTGAGATGGCTGCCATTAACATATCTTGGCAGGGGGTCCCTGCGCAGTGTAGCCAATATCACTGCACCGCCATTCTTAATTTCTGTTACGATATAAGGTCATAACCAATGTTGGCAGAACTTCCCTAGGTGGCGTGCAAACTAGCTGTCATATAATAATACTAGCTCATCTTCTTTAAATGAATTCTATTAGATATGCCTATCATGCCAGGCTTTTCCCGGGCCTTCTGGACTTGCTGATGAAAGTTAGCAATGAATCGCTCTTCCTCCAAGGCGACTAGCTGCGCTAAGCGTTCCTCCATGATATCGAGCTCCGCCAAATTTTTAAAGGCCACGATGCGTAGGCTAGGAATGATATACTCCATGGGCATAATGGCCTCCTTCCCATAAACCATTCGAAATGACGTTTTCCCAGTCAATTTATTGCACGTGGTCTGATAGGCCTAAAGGACTGACAAGATGCACACGTCCCAATCAATTCGATCAACATTACAGACCTTGGTAAGCGCATGTTCCTGAATTTTATTAAAAGCTTCTACCGTTCCATTTTCCTGCAGGTGATATGGGGTAATTTTTGCATGGTGGATTTGAAACTCCTCAATCAAAGCTTGAATTGTTTCATTAATGAAATGCGTACCTCTATCGCTCATTAAGATCTTTGGACAGGCAAACCTGGTTAAAATATGTTCAAAAATAAAGTGCACAATGATATCTGTAGTGCAATCCTTCATAGCTTGCGCTTCTGCCCATCTGGTTACATAATCAGTCGCACTGAGCATGTAGCAAGCACCTATCTTCTTACCTGGTGGGTTGATGGGCCCAATGAAGTCTATTTCCCATTTATCGAATGCCTGTAGGGCCATCTCTGGTTGTAAAGGAATTTCGTCCCTACGCGATGGTCTTCCTATCCATTGGCATGTGTCGCAGGCTTTGCAATAATTGTGAGAGTCACTATGCAGTGTGGGCCACCACAACCTAGCTCTTAAGATCTTCTGTGCCATCGATTTTCTCGTGTAGTGACCTCCTGCTACTCTTTCATGGGCTTATGCTGAAATGAATTGTCTTTCATGCTCCAGTATGTATCTTTGCAGTACTTCATCAGCTCCCAACTTATACAGGTGGCCCGTGATTATGCTAAAGTTAGCTACGTGGGTTACCAGCTCTCTTTTTTTGTTGTACCGAATATTCTGTAGGTGCCATCCCCGTAGTTAAGAATTGAATAATACTAGAAAAGTGCTCATCAACCACCCTAATAGAAAATAGCTACGCATCGGGCAATCCTTCGTCTAGGTTGGTTGGTTCTTCACCACTCTCGATTCGGGACAAGTGGTTTGGTCCAAAATTTAATCTCCCTAGCTTCACAATTATCTCAAAGTCATTTTCCTGAAACAATAGTAACCATCGGCAAAAATTCACCCCCAACACAGGCTTACTGACGAGGTACTTCAAAGCTAAGTGATCCATGAACATCTTGAAGTGCCCTCCTAGTAGATAATGCCAATAATTCTGTAGGGAATACACCATTTCCAGCCCCTCACGTTCAGTAGTGGAGTAGTTACATTCTGCGCTAGAGAGTTTTCTACTAGAAAACGCAACCGGGTGGTCAATGTCCCCCTCCCCGGGCTGCGTAAGAACAACTCCTAGGGTGATCCCTGAAGCATCCACATGGACATGGAAAACCTTCGCCTAGTCAGGAAATATGAGGATAGGTGCAGAGACCATATTTTCCTTAAGTAGCTCAAAACTCTTCTGACACTCCGCGTCCCAAAAAAATGATACATCCTTCTTTAGCAGCTTTTCCATGGGTGTCGTGATCGGTGCGTACCCTTGAATAAACTTCCTACAGTAGCCCGTGTGCTCGAGGATGGAGTGTAGCTATTTCTCAGTTGTGGGGACTGCTAAATTGATGATAACTACAACCTTGGTGGGGTCAACCATCAATCCCTGCCGACAGACTATGTGGCCTAACAAGATCCCGAAAGGTACACAGAATATGCATTTCTTAATATTTAGGGAAATCTGGTGCTTTCTATAGGCATCCAACATCATGCGAAAGTTCGAGACGTGCTTCTTTACCAATCTGAATACTGTCCAATCGTAAAAGTATACTTCTAGAAACTTGTGAATGAACTCCTTGAATACTGCGACCACTACTCATGAAAATATGGCAAGGAAATTTTTGAGCCCAAAGGGCATGACGATGTACTGGAAGGATCCCCATTCTGTGGCGAAAGTAGTTTTGCTGTGATCTTTAGGTGTGATCCTGATCTGATGGTAGCCCAAAACCCCATCAATGAATGAGTATGCTTCCTGCCCTCCCACATTGTCGAGGATTTCATCGGAGAATGTTGTAGGGAAGGGATCATGTACACAAGCATCATTCAGCTTACGCAGGTCAACGCAGATTCTTATTTCTCATTTAGTATTTTTTTCTTGGACCACCATAGGGCTTGCCCAATCTAATTGTTCTATTAGATTGATGATACCTCTGGCTAGAATTTTGTCGATTTCTTCTCTGAATTTCTGCTTATACTTGGGGTTCAATCGGTAAGGTCGCTGCTTGACAGGGAATGCATCTAGTTTTAAAGTGATTTGCATGACCCCCAGGCCCCCTGTGATACTTTTGAGTTCTGAAAATTTCGTGGGAAACAAATCCTGGTACTCCATGAGAAGTTCCACAACTTTCCCAATGGTATCATCATCCCAATAATCCCCACTTATAGCCATCTTGGGTTTTTCTTCTATTCCAATCTTAACTTCCCTTAACTTAAGGGGCTTGATCACATCGATGACTTGTAGTGGGGGTCCAACAACTGCTTGTTCACCCTCAGACTCTGGGATAGTGATATTTCGTGGGTCTTTATTACATTCCTCCATTGATAGATTGCGATAGTTGGCAATATCCTGCATCTGCGTATCCCAAGCTAGTCCCCCATACTCTACACGAGGGCATGATTCATCAAATACTAGAGCATCTATCTCTTGCAGGGCTTCATCTAATTCCTTAGTTCCACCTATCAACCCAAACGTCCCCACAAAATCGTCCCTCATGGTATCCCAGTGGCGGGTGCATTGATGTAGCTCTACATCCAAATACCATGCAGTGGGGATTGGTCCCAAGGTATGAATAAACATGTGGACCCATTCATCCCAGGTCCTTTCACACCACACCTCCATCCACGCAGAAAAGTGCTTGCACGAGTCCCTGTGGCCAAGGAAAATCTCCATGGGTAGGTGAACCGAGGGTTCAAATCACAAGATCATCATCATGCGACATTCCTCCCAATCCTGAAAAAGTCTCCTTATGAGTTTCCCACCACTGTGCAGGGGTCGCACACATGGATAGGTTAAGCGCCCACATTCTCTGCTCCTTGGGACTTCTGCTTCGAATGCTCTAAGAAAATCCCTAATACTACCAGAATCATCAAAGTAAGGCAACTCTCTTACCTATGAGGAGATATACCAGAAGCTCTTTGTGATCTTAAGACATCATAGACAGTTACGTCATGCAACTGGTTCTGCCAATTTCTGATCTCCCCATCGGATTAAGACATACATTCACTGTTCTTCTCCCAGC
Source organism: Pinus albicaulis (assembly GCA_034641835.2). Lineage (NCBI taxonomy): Eukaryota > Viridiplantae > Streptophyta > Pinopsida > Pinales > Pinaceae > Pinus > Pinus albicaulis. The sequence continues at coordinate 1,077,555,050 of CM076577.1, read as the reverse complement.
AAAGCACACCATCAGCCATAGGGTTAATCCAATCCTCATCCCAGGCAATTAGTTTATAGATATTATCAACGTCGTCTTCTTTGCGCACGGGTGCTATATAACGCTCTCCCTCTGTTGGGTATAGAGGGACTATTGCTCTCGTACCCTCATTCTAAAAAACCATGCTCCTTTTCTTCAAGTTGATAATGTCTCCCATGTCTATAGCCCAATCCAGTCCCAGGAGCGCAGGATAAGGGTCCACATCCTCTATAATTTGAATCACCTCAAAATCCGTGTATACCTTAACTCCTACAATATCTACCATAATATTTGATAGTCTCACCAACGATATAACCTTCTATTGGTTAGCCATGCGCAACTGTATAGTAGACCATTCTAGCTTAGGTTCTCCCATCCTCTACCAAGTCTATTTGGGCAGGACATTCACATCGGATCCCAAATCCAGGATGACCTGATCCATTTCATAATCGCCAATCTGCACAGTTAGCCACATTTCATGACTAGTGCGTTTCTTATGCCTGTAAATTTTGTGTACATCTTTAACTTCTGTTGGAGGGTCAGGCTTTTCTGCGTAGCTGTCTATTAATGCTTGAAGATTTTCTACTACCTTCTGGTTGTGTATCAACTTCATACATGCCTGTAGGAATGGTTTAACTTCTTCATATGCTTTTAGATTTGTTGGAGCCTTGGAGGTAGATGCCTCATTTTTAGTAAAGTCTTTGCGAGCTTATAGGAAGGTTTCTTTCTCCTTTTGTAGGTCCAAGCTTTCCTTTTTGATAGCAGCTTTTCAGATAAGGGGTTCATTCACAGCTCTTTCCTCAGCTCCTCCAATAGCCATGCCACTACGCGTAATGACATTAATATTGGGTTCCTCATCATGTGGTTCTGCCTTAGCCCCTTTGTACATTCTGCATTGGTGTTTGTTGTTTTTCCTGCATATTTGCTATTAGTACAAGACAATCTTCAATCACATGATCCGATTGTCTGCAATATCTGCAATATTTTCATGCAACGTATAGTCCCTTGCGAGGTGCCCTACTTCTCCACAATTATAGAAGATCAATTTCCCTCTTCCCCGACCTGCGATTCTGCCTCTTCCCCCCCCAACCTTTGGCAAGGGAGCCTCCTCATCCTGAGGGGGATAGTGGTGATGAAGGGTCAACCTGTACCCTATACAGGTTTCCTCTATCTATCATTAAGTCATACGTCTGGCATTTGTGTTCGTCATGTCCCACAGATGAGGAGAATAGGCACCATTGTTGCTTCAACTCTGGAACATAGGAACCAAGATGGGGGCAGTGGTTGGTATCATATAGCCTAGCTACTCGGCAGTCAGCGCACCATAAGTTGGGGGTGCTTGGTCCGGTAGCCTCTTTAGGGTGCAATGGGTTGGCCCCCCCAGCCTGCATGTAATCTAATAGTAGAGGGCACTGATCCTTGGTGTGGCTTGACACCCTGCATCTTATGCACCAAACATATAGACTAGCTTCTTTTCCTCACTCCTTTCACAAATTCTGGATTTCGAGGTGCATTGCCTCCAGCTGGCCCTAGATCTACTATACCCCAAACTAGGTATCGTCTCTTGGTGCAACTTCTAGCTTCATGGAAATCCCCAACGATTTTTCTTGCGTGTCAATTGCTTGATGACCCATAGGCCCATGTAGGTGAGGTAATAGCATGGAAATGAATGATTCCTTGTGATATCTATCCTCATACTTAAATTCCCCATCCCTGATAACCTTCTTTAGCCACTGATCAACCTCCCATACAAACTCAGTGGGTCCCTGTTTAAAATCTTTCAATTCAATCACCAGTTGAGAGTAGGAATTAGGATTCCAAAACTGTTGTTTTAAGGCATCCTTAATTTCTTATATTGATGGATCCTCATTCTGGCCCACATACCCCATGAACCAATCCAAGGCACTTCCTTCAAAAGCTAGGGATAATTGTGCCTTTTTTACATCATCGCTAGAAATATTCTGTGCAGTCCATACTGATTCCACTACAAACCAAAATCGGTCCATGTCTTCATCCCCCACACCCTTAAAGGTGGGTAGCTTCATGTGTGTGGCCATATCTTCTTCTGGTAGTGGCGGAGGGGTAGGGGAGTTCTTGCCTTTAGGCTGATTTGATGATAGTGTAGCCGGAGGAATGCTTTCTGCGTGCGTAGGTGGCTCTCTTAAGGGGCTGTAGACGGATCTACCCCCTTCTTGATTGACTCTATAGTACTTACCACTTTGCATCATACTCTCACCTTGATCAGAGGTCATTCATTCGGTGTGGCTGCACAAAATTCCTTTTTCACACAATAATATTTTAATCAGTAGTGGCAATGTTCGCAAAAAATTACCTCAGAATCCTTTGAAGAACCTCCGCTCCGCTTCAGAGTAGGATACAAACTGATCGACTGTGAATTATATTACAAATCCTCCTATCACACTATCCACCCAGTGATCCATATTCTGGGTGATTGTGTTATCAACCTTCAATTTTTGAATTGATTCTGGAGTGCACTACGTAACTTGATTGTCTTTCCAACATGTCTGGAATTCTACTAACCTTGCTAGCCACTCCTATAGCTCGTGCATGAAATTTACAAAGAAAATTTCATATACTTCTGTGAAAATATATTTGTTCTTCCACCTTTCAGGCGTTAGATTTGTGCTGCGATTCTCTTTTATGGAAAATTCTTGAATATGATTTTTGAACCAGTCTTCGAGCTACGATTTCTCAGGTTCCCAATGGCCTCGTGGCATTACCTAATATCTCTCTCAAAATGCTCCTAGTCCCGGCAACAGAACCATTTTTTGGCTTGAGGGGTCCTGACCCAGGTTCGGATCTAAGGTTTTCCAAAAAACCCCTATACTACTGTCCCTTTCGGCAATGACCTACTTTCGCAGGCCAAAGTCTCACCCGAAGTAGTATGGGTGGGTGTTGGAACTAGGTTTCCGTACCCTGGGAGAAAGCGGGTAATTAAGGTGGTCTTGTTGAGATCTATCAAGTTCACACAGAAGAAATCTTATTACCGAGCCCTTAACAGTATAGAAATATAAGCTTATAACCTCATAGACATCATGTAAACATAAACAAAGATACTATTATTAAGTAGATCTTAGCAACACCTTCGCATCCACGTGCGCATTAGTAATTATCATCACAGAATAACGCAATTGCAGCTAATTTAAATAACATAGAGATACTTCAACAATAAACGCAGCTAGCTCAAGTAACACATAGATACTTCAATAGATTCTGCATTCATTAATCATCCAAAACTGGGTTACAAACCCAGGTCATAGCCCGCGCACACAGCCAGCAGGGTTTGCACATAGTAGCACTGAGGATCTCTGTGCACACAACTAGTAGGAGTCCTTACCCAATACCACCCAAAATAGATCTTAATAGTTCGTACTTAGAATCAATCTTACTTAGCCTTAGACTCAAACTATCTGTCTATTTATATCATCATAGCCTGCGCTATCCTGTGGTCCACAAACCATGGTTTGTGGACTCTAGGTCTACCCTTTGACCCGCTAAAATACATTGGGGGCTTTGACCTACCCAAAAACCCCTGTGCTAGACTAATTACTACAAAATATATATAAAAACGTAGCTAGGGGACCCCGTTCCAACATGCAGTCTATATGATCATGAATGTCACTAGCTATACCAACAATTGCCTCATGATCATCACACCATCGTGATCATGATCATGATCATCATCTGTATCAACATAAACCTTATTTTCATATGTATCTATGTCATTATGAGCATCATTTTCCATCTTGACATCATACCCAACGTGATCTCAATCCATGTGATGAGGATCATTCTGATATTTTGGAATATCCTTGTTCTACAAAAAAAAACATTTAGAATGCAAATTTATTATTTATTTCATGCAATAATTAATTTATATATTATATATCTAATATTACAACATATGAAATGAAACAATAATCATATTACATTATATCAAAGTGCACATATGATATTCAAATTTCCAATAAGTTATAACTAAGATGTTGTAACAACGAATGCTGTAACAACGCATGTTTTACCAACAAGTCATTTCATCTTGCTTGTTAGAGCTTGAAAGTTGGCAACCAAAGAAGTTTTTCTGCTACCAAACACTACACCATCACTGAGGGGATCAAAAAACAAATTTAGAAGCACAAACATATGTAACAACGAATTGAGAAGAAAATTCTATAACCTCGGATGTTGTAACAGTAAATGTCGTAAAAACAGATGCCATAACAACATGTAAATGTTAAATATGCTGAAAATGTTGTAATAGATGATGCTGTAACACCCATTACTTTTGAAAATTTTGAAACTGTTGTTAAAGCTGATGCTATGACAACTACTACTATTGAAATTACTTAGAGCAATGACCATTATAGTGGATGCTGTAATAAAAAGATGTTGTAACAACGAATGTTGTAACAACAAATGTTGTAATAGTAGATGCTATAACAATAGAGGGGGTAGAAATCCATTTCATTTTGATTTTCAAAGCTTGAAAGTGAGAAACCAAAGAGATGTTTATGCCACCCAATACTACACCAACATTTGGGGGATCAAGAAAATGAATTGAGAAGCACAAGTATAGGTAAAAACGGATTGCAAAGCAGATGTTGTAACAACGGATGTTGTAATATGCTATAACAAGATATGCCATAGTAGATGACGTAAAGATGGATATTGTAACAACAAGCCATTTCATCTTGGTTGTCAAAGATTGAAAGTGGGCATCCAAAGAGGTGTTTCTTTCATCCAACACTACACCAACACTTTGGGGAGCAGGAAAACAATTTGAGAAGTACAAACATAGGTAACAACAGATTGAGAAGAAGATGTTGTAACAAAAAATTCCATAGCAACATGTCAATGTTAAATATGCTGAAAATGTTGTAGCAACTGATGTTGTAACACCCATTACCGTTAAAAATGTTGAAACTGCTGTAAAATTTGATGCTATAACAACTGCTACTATTAAAAATACTGAAACAGTAACCATTACAGTGGATGATGTAACAACAAATGTTGTAACAATGGATGCTATAACAATTGAGGGGTTAGAAAGACATTTCATATTGCTTGTCAAATATTGAAAGTAGGTAGCCAAAGAGATGTTTTTGCCACCCAACACTACACCAACACTTCGGGAATGAAGAAAACAATTTGAGAAGCAAAAACACAGGTAACAATGGATTGAGAAGCAGACGCTATAACGATGGATGTGTAACATCACCCAACCCCCCATACCATTAGAGGAATGGGGTAAAACATATTTATTTATTTATTTTCCTCCATATGGAATGACCTCTGCTCAGTGCATCAACCCATTGCCAACCTGTCAAGAGGGTCCACCTCTGACCAATCGCATGAATTCCGGGATTGCGTGTCAGCCAACTCATCCTGGATGACATCATCCCAATTGATCTAATAGTTGTGCCACACAATCCTCTAGGGTAATATTTCGATTTTGTACCTATAGGCTATGTCGTCACTTTCTCATCCAATTGTGTTAAAGGAAAAATCAGGCCGCACCAATGAAGAGTCTCCACGACTAGGGTTTGATTTGGTGCAAGGATAAGGTTTGCCAATATTTGATATAAGTTTAATGCTTTCCCTCCTATGTCACATGAGCTTGCCTTCAATATTTTCCATGGCTCAATTAAGGGATCTTGAACTTGCCTTAAGAAATGCATCAGACGTGGATCTTTACAACCGTCATAAGAGAAGGTCTCGACTCGGCCATAATTTCCTTGAGCTAGTTATTTTGACCATGGTTCTCTATCAAAGGTACTGAAGACCTCTAGATCAATGCCAGTAATCAGTGTCGACGTCGATGGCTTATTAAGGTGCGCTATGGTAGTACTGCTCTTGAGCTTGAGAAAATCCAACTCCAAGGAGTTCTTGGACCTTATGCATTCCCTGAGAACAGATGGGGAATCCCACGCGTGCTGGTGTAGGTGCTCTAGTGACCCTTACCTGCCACCAGCTTGGTGTGAACTCCAAAAAGGTCTCCACCTCTCCAAGGGTTCCAACATTCACAACAAGCCTATAAGCAGCTCCATGGTGATATGCAGATAATTTCGGCACTGAGCTAGCTAGACCTTGATGTAAGAATAAGATATCCCAACCAATGATAATGCAAGGCTCGTGAAGCCTTCCTGCATGGGTTTTGGCTACTCCTACACTTAAAGGAATGAAAACCCTTCCAATGTTCACTCAACGCCTTTTTCATAGGTTCAACGGCTTATAGCCCGTGAATGACCATCCATGTCTATGTACATACCCTACCAAGCGAGCGATCTCTTATGTAATTATTTTATGTTAATAAAATGGGTCTCTATGCCCAATGTTCCAAGTTTTTATTCTAGATCCTTATGGATCCTTCCACTGCTTGTGTTGTTTCATGACATCTTTGTATTACTTACATATGCGCTGTTAATATGTATGAATGAGAATTTACCCCAAGATAGGATTATGGTTCAAGAACACGACTCAAGTTAGTTAACTGTATACAATATTGTACTTTCTACTGCAGAGTAGATGTTATGAAATGCGGTAATTAACATTTAACACAACAATTCATTCCATTCCAAATGCATACACTAGTTCAAATTTTTTTATCAACATTATTCATTTAATAGGTGTAACATATATGTTTATGTATGCATTTATTTATCATAATTATACATCTATCTCTACATAGAGAGGCATACACATTCTCATCACATTAACAATATTTTTACAGTCCCAAAATAATCCAAACCATTTCAACCAGAAATGCATCATAAGTTCATTAATATTTAAGCAACATAAACATATACTTATCGTTAAAGTTGCAGGGAAACTGATTCTGGGACAAGGAATCTCCATCCAACCATAGAAAACTGCAACCACACTTACTTGCAACTTTTTCCCCAAGCCAAATTCTAGATTCCAAGGGGGGTTCTTGCTTAAGAGATTAGAACACTAAATTCCAACGAAAACAAGGAATCTAGAGGGCCTCTTCCTCAAACCCACCAGTTGTGTTATAAAATTATATATTACAGAGCAATGGAACACATAAAATATGAGGAAACACAAACACATAAATAAAATATAAAACAAGAGAGACACATATATATGTGGTTCACCCAACTTGGGCTACAGCGATGGAAAGTATTTCCTTTCTATTATCCAACAAAATGAAGAGACACAACCTACAAGAGATCCACTGTAATATCCTCTATGCTCTCACACAATCCCCCTTCTTGGTTCTCGCTCATAATATACACTCAATACATAGCTGCAATACAATAACCTCATACAAAACGAGGGGTTTCCTTCTAGGGAAAAAAACCCTACATTAAACATAAATTCTACCGTCAGATCATCCGCCTAATAAATGACCTAGATTGGCTACGAAATTACAATATTTTACATCTATTTTTAGCTTCGGGGGTGCTGCCCCGAAAGCCCCCGCCAGGGGGGGGGGCTCATTAAATTGCTGTCGCCCCCCCTGGACCCCCCGTGGACCCCCCTGATGACGATTAAATGACGGGTGGCATTGCCGCCCCATTAAGAACATGGGTTTAATGTGGAAATACATCTAAATAAATAAGATAACCAGGCTCCACACCCAACAAGTTGACACTGTCATATTTTCAGCACATGGAGTCCATAGGTTCTTGCCTCACCCCAAGTGCATACACATTGATTCACTCCTTTCTCGAGAGTATAAGATCCACTGTAACAATAATGCAGTAACCAAGCTATTTAAACAAGTCTTCTTTTGATGTTTCTATAATATTAGACTCTTCCCAAGCTATCCAGGGCTACAGAGCCTATTATCTCAACCCACAACCTACATGGGACCCAAGTTGCTACAGAGCTCCATAGATTACATCCCAACCCACAGCCTCCAGGGACACAAGCTGTTACAAGGCTCTAGAGACTCTATCTCAACCTACATCCTCCATGGATATCATCTCAACCCAAAACCTCAAGGGAACCCCAAACTATTACAGGGATCAAGAGACTAGCAGCTCAACCCAAAAACTCTAAGGAAACTGAGATCCAATCCCCTTATCTTCTCTCCTATTCTACATTGCCTACTGATCGAACCAAATTTCTCTGTTTTTTGTTGCTCAAATTGTCTCTCCTCTATTCTTCAGTATGAGTTTAAATACCATGCCTTGCCTTCTTTTCCTATCTCACATTCACTGCTTCATCCTTGCTTTCTTTCACTGTGCAGTTCCCCTCTTGGTTTCTTGTCACTTTTCCCTTACTTGTATTTCATTTAATTTTAAGAACCAGTTCATTAATTCATGCACCAGCCAACTTTTAATGGCTATCCCAAACATTTCAAATTTTATGCACAAGAAAACCTCAACCTTCCAAGCAAGAAATCCTCCTCCCCAACTATGGAATATGTGTCCCTTTGGCTCAGTCTATTTTTCTTAATTTCACATATTTGTAAAAAATATTTACGATGAATTTTATTATAGAACCATGGGTGGGGCTGCCACATGATGTTGTAATAGTATATTATGTAACAATAAATTCCATAACAACTATCGATGTTAAATTTGTTGAAAATGTTGTAACACCAATTACTGTTGAAAATGTTGAAACTGCTGTAAAAGTTGATGTTATAACCACTGCTAATATTGAAACTATTGAAATAATGACCATTACAGTGGATGTTGTAACAACATATGTTGTAACAATAGATTTCATAACAACTGTCAATGTTGTATTTGCTGAAAATGTTGTAACAATTGATGCTGTAACACCCATTTAGATCCATTCAACTTGGTAGTATCACTAATTTTCAACAATTTGAAGAGGCATTTATTAAAATATGGTGTTGTAGCTATTTTATCATTGTATTTCAAAAAATAAAATTCACACACACACACACACACACACACAAAAGGAAAATGGAGATATAGGGACTCTTTGAGCCAATGTTTTGTAAAATTTTGTGCTATATATACACTACATTTCCACACTAAAGTGAAGGGGTGGTCAATGTTTCCTTTCAATGTTGAGTATCCAGATGTGGTGAAGATGTTGAAGATGAAATGGCTATGGGGAATAAAACTAGAGTCAACTCCATACAGAGCAAAAGGATCAACAAGAATGGCACAAGTGCAATTGCAACTCGTAGCGTTGACTCTCTAGTTGCAAGAAGTGGTGAAAGGGAGCTTCCCTTTGTCTATGCCACTTTCCGAAAAATTGGTTGTGTTTAAAGCTCACATGTAGAATATCTAGGAGATAGAAGGATCGTTCCACCTTAGGCTTAGGCTTAGAGGTAAAAACAAGTCAAAAATTTGTGGGAGGACGAAATAAATTGAATTTAGTCTAATAATGAATGCAAGGAAGATGACTTAGAGGTGACCTAAGGCTATCCTAAAGGGCTGCTACAGGTTTGCACTAAAAATATAAGCTGATTGTTGATTACAACTTCTACAAGGTAAAAAATTTCCATATAGATGATTGTTGAAAATTATTTGTGCTCAGATAAAAGTTTGAAAACATATTCAAGGTAGAGTTTTCCAGGGATAGTAATTAGGGGTCAAATTAAAAATCAAGATAATCCATGGAATATATGAATTGGCATTGGTCACTTGAAAAATTGGGCATGGTTTACCTCTATTCAGTGGTGAACCTATGGATTTTAGATGTTGCAACAATTTTCAACTAAATAAATCGAACTTCCTTATGAAATAACCTGTTATTGATGAATTATAATGTTGAAATATATTTGGAATTAAGCTTGAAACCTAATTCAAACATAGTTGATTATGCCCTTTGTTGATCAAGAGCATTGATCCCAACAAATGTTTCTTTTGGTCAATTGTATACAAGTTGAAGGTTGAGCATTGGTTACATGAATTACAAGAATGAATCATGGGTAGGATCCTTTAAATCACTTGGACTAACAAAGGATCCTCGAAATTGACTTGACAAAGTCCTCGTTTTTTAAATGAATTGCATTGGAAACAATCATTGAGTTTCAGAGACATCATTGTTTTAATTTATATTTAATTTCACAATGGTCCATGTTGATGAGATAAATAGGCCATAGGCCTACTGTTTATGGATCATATGTTATCAAAGTAGCTGAATTTGTAGCGTTGAAGGAGATGTAGGACCTTGAGGAGAAAATTGAGGGGGTAGAAATCCATTTCATCTTGCTTGTAAAAGCTTGAAAGTGGGTAGCGAAAGGGGTGCTTTTGCCACCCAACACTACACCAACACTTGGGGGATAAATAAACAAATTGAGAAGAAAAAAAATAGTTAATAACAGATTGAGAAGTAGATGCTATAACAACGGATGTTGTAGCAACAAGACATTTCATCTTGCTTGTCATAGCTTGAAAATGGGCAACCAAAGAGGTGTTTCTGCCACCAAACACTACAACACTTAGGGGATCAACATAGAAAATTGAGAAGAAAAAACATAGTTAACAACGGATTGAAAAACATATGTTGTAACAAAGGATTTTGTAATAGTAGATGTTGTAACAACAAATTCCATAACATCATATCAATGTTAAATATGCTGAAAATGTTGAAACTACTGTAAAAGTGGATGCTATAAGAACTGCTACTATTGAAACTACTGAAACAATGACCATTACAACGAATGTTGTAACAATAGATTTGTAACAATTGAGGGGGTAGAAATCCATTTCATCTTGGTTTTCAAAGCTTGAAAGTGGGAAACCAAGAGGTGTTTCTTCCACCTAACACTACACCATCACTTGGGGGATCAAGAAAACAATTTGATAAGCATAAACATAGGTAACAACAGTTTGAGAAGCAGATGCTGTAACAAAAAATGTTGTAACAACAAGCCATTTCATATTGCTTGTGAGAGCTTGAAAGTGGGTAGCCAAAGAGGTGTTTCTACCACAAAACACTACACCAACACCTAAGGGATCAAGAAAACAAATTTAAAAGCACAGACATAGTTAACAATGGATTGAAAAGAAAATTTTGTAACAACAGATGTTGTAACAAAAGATGGCATAACAACATGTCAATGTTAAATATGATGAAAATGTTGTAGCAACTAATGTAACACCCATTACTACTGAAGATGTTGAAACTTATGTAAAAGTTGATTTTATAACAATTGCTACTATTGAAATTACTAAAACATTGACTATTGCAACTGATGCTTTAACAACATATGCTGTAACAACGAATGTTGTAAAAAAATATGTTGTAACAATTGAGGGGGTAGAAAGAAATTTCATCTTGCTTGTAAAAGCTTGAAAGTGGGAAGCCAAAAAGGTGTTTATTCCACCCAACACTATGCCAACACTTGGGGTGTTATAACATTTTCTTGTTACATTGAAAATTTCAAATTTTTTATTAAAATCTAAAAAAAATTGTTTTTACTGCACTTTGTAATAGTTTTCACGCAAATATATAATGTCTTAATATATTATTTTGTTTTATTTAAGGCCTCACAATAACTATAATGCATTTTCTATTGGTGTCTATTGACACTTTGGTGATCAATGACTCTTTTTCTATTGCACGACCCCCCCACTTGCTTGACATTTAACAAGGGTGTGCGAGAGGGGGGGGGGGGGGGGCGCGCAGGGGGCTCACAAAAAGTTGTTTTTCCAAAAATTTTGCAACATGAAAAATACATATGAATTTCACACCCCCCTCACTCATTACCACTATCTCTTACCCATCTCCCCCCCGCGCAAAAAAATATTCCTGGTTTTTGGTAATAAATATATCCTGCCACCATTTTATTAAACATTTTCCATTTAATTCTGAATACCGTTTTCCATTATAAATATGCCCCTTATCCAAATGTTCATTCCATTGTGTTTTCACTCCCATTAATAATTTAATCACTCCTACCTTTGTCTGTCCTCTCTCACCTTTCCTTTAGTCACTAAACATAGAGAATGAAAGTGAAAAATTACAGAAAGCCCTCAACGAGAACTCATAAATACAATGATACATTTTACTGGTAATTCTGCTCCTTACTACAAGTTGATAGTTCAAAATGAGTTCAACTAAAGGAAAAATTTCCCAGGTTCAGTCTGAAGCCCTCCCAAAAATTGATGAATTTCCCTTAGTTGATAGGGAAAGCATAATAGAAGATACAAACTCAGAGTTTTACCTATATGAATTGAAAAACTAGGATTCCCAAAGGTTTCAAGATAATAATGACGATTTTTTTCCATGGGTGTCCTTTTTACCCCAGTTTATATTTCCCAAACTCATCCTTTTCCAAAATTTGTAGTATGGTGTGCAAATAGGTACTTCCCCAGTGAGAAAACCATAATTTCTCAAAACGGTTAAACCCTATTTTATGTAACTTTTAGGTCCATTTAAAGGCCCCGTTCATATATTTTCCCAACTATTTTCACCCATTATCTATTGAAATTCTCTTGGAAATATATCAGAAGTTAAATTTTGAAAAAAGAGTGGCTATTTTTGAATTATTCATGCCTGAAGGGACTGGTATTCCCACTCAGATTCTGCCTTACCCTTCATCAATGTTTCTGTAATTTTCAAGACAAATAATATCTATTTTATGTTGTATTTTAGGGTATCAGAGTGATGAGAAAGTGGATGAAGTAGTTATATATTTTCTATAAAATTTGTGTCGAAAAAATAAACCACAAATATTATTCTATTTCAACCAGTTTTTATCTGAGGCCATTCATGACCAATTTCTTAAATTTGGAGTTGAAAAAGATTTTAAATATAAATAAGTCCTGGTGTATTTGTTTTTGTATTATTAGTCAAACATTTTCCCAATACAATTGCAAAATCAATTTCTTCAAGGGAATCAATGGTCTATGATTCATTGGATGTCCTTGGCTAGAAGGAATTTTGAGGAATTTTCGTTCATTTATTTGTGATTTTTTTTTTTTGAAATATTCTACAATACACTTATTAGTGATAGTTCTCCTAGAATTTCACCTAAAATCAAAACGATTATGCAGCTTAGTGAACAAACAAGTCTTGGTGATTGGTATTTGTACCAGAATTTTACAGAAATTAGATTGTATGGGTGTGAACTTACACCCTATCAGTTGCCATTTTTTTTTACCTATGCACATTTTTGTGCTTGAATTCATCAAATAAAGCCTCAATGTAGATTAAGTGCATTTTTTACCTAGAAGGAAACAAAACTTATTTAAAATGAAGGCACAGGTAGGACTATTTATAGTGAATCAAAGGAAAACAAAACAAAGAGATGGAACAATTATTGGGACAAATGAATTTTAAATTAGGGGTTAATTGGCGATATGACCACATTGGGAGAATTTAAGCCATAAGATTTTAGCATAAATCCCCACCTTATTTTCATGTGTCCAAGCCTGAAATAGAGAAGTTTGCTAATAAGGACACCTGGGAGGAAAATAGTTTGCAGGAAAAGTGACATAAGAACGAACTGTGGTGTAATCAGTACGACAATTTTTTTTGGTTACACCTGCAATGAAAGAAAAAAAACATGAGAGGAAATATCAAAGCTTATCAAAGTTAGAAATGGAACAGTAAAGAGTACATAAGAGAAAGAAGACAAACAATATGGAGGGAGCAATATCATAAACTGTCTCATTCAACATTTCTTCTCCAAATACTATTGTTGTTTCTGGTGAGCCTGTTTCCATAAAGCAATATTTAGATCCAGGGATAAAACAATATTCTCCTCCTCCTCCTTCTAATTAAAACATATTTCCTGAGTTTTTGGAAATGAAGAAAGAGAATGAGGCTTTGAAGGGAGTAACTTATACCGAGTTTTGGAATCAAATTACTTCCACTAAAAATATGTTTCTTTCAGCTTTTGATATTGAAAAAGGTGAATTTAAGTTAGCCTTCCTTGAACCTAAAGTTTCCAATCCTAAAGATGCTGAAGATTATAAGACATATATTTTATCTTTCAATACTAAGCAAATCCATCCTATAGATCAGATTGATCTGCATAGACAAAATAGTGAGATGATCTATTCCTTTCTCATTAGTTCTGCTTCAAATGTATCAAAATTGCACAATTCTTTGAAAAATACGATTGTAGAACTTAAAATGGAAAATTATCCTTCCCTTGCGAAGGATGTTAGGATCAAATTGCTGAAAGACCTTGTAATTAAATTAGGTTTGGATCCCAAAAATGTGGTTGCAACTCGAGAGATTGTTAAGAATAAAAATGAAGATATTAAAGCACTTAGAAGACAATTGAAGCTACCCACAATAGATAATCCCCAAACACAAGAAATTGGGGAATTAGAGAAGGAGAAGGAAACTCTATTTATTTTCTAATTGAACAAAACATGTAGATTCATAAAATGCAAGAAAGGATGGAAGAATTGTTAAAATATAAGGCCCAAACTGACAATGTAGTAATTCCAACAACAAAAAGATGTTCCACCAAAGATATTACTACATAAAGAATATCATAGGAATTATCTTATATTAACCTAAAGGATGTTGAGATTGGAATATTGAAAGAAAATTTGGATAGAGATGAGATGAAAAAAATTAAATCAGGCAATGCCTTAGTAAAGAAACTAAAGAAAAATTCAAATTTACAAAAGTAATTAGAATAATATTTGAGCAGTTCTAACAATATTCAATGCTTATCACAAACCAAAGAACAAGTTTGGATATAAATTATGTCATCTATGTATGATATTTTGCAGTCTTGTAGATTATTGTAGAACATGAGGAGTTGATTGATAAAGCTAAGGAAGCGAATAATGACATCTAAATACAATTGGGAAATAAAACTAGACAAGTAAGTCATATAATAAAAGCTCTAAACCCAAGGTCCAGAGAAGAACTTGAATAACTAGGAATTGTAGACATAACAAAATAAATTATTAAGACTAGAAAAGTTCTCATGAAGAAAATCTGATGGTGAAGACAAAGGAAAAGTGTGAAATCTTCAAGTGAAAATCAATAAATTCTACATGAAATTTTCTATGCTGCAAGAGAGAGGTCTTCCATCTTTTAAGAATTCATATGGCCAGATGGCAACAAAAGACCAATATAAAATATTGTTGAATAGAGAGGTAGGGGACATGAAAAAGTTTGCTGGAATCAAGGTAGATATTAGCGGTCAAAATCTACTTCAAATGTTAGTTGATGACCTTTTCATTTGCTACGAAATCAAAAAATTGTTCATAGTAAAACCTTCTTTTGAGAAGTATACTGATGCAGATGAATTGTACAAACATATGATGGATCTTAGTTACCCAACAAATTAAGAATGGGAGTAGTTGGTCAATTTTTTTAATAATTCCATCTTATTAATGCAACATATTAGCAACAAATCACAACTGTTGAGAATTTCAAGAAACAAGAACATAACAATTTTAAATATATTGAACCTGAATGCAGAAATCAAGAGCATTTGCAGACATTTTTGGAGCAGTTTTATGAGAAGTTTTCTATTTTTAGTTAAATGTTGTTTAAACACTATCCAAAGTTTTGGATAAAGAATAATTTGAATTTTAAATCTTTTAAAAGATAGGATATTTTGTAAAGCACTCTATATATACCTTATTTCTGAATAAGAAAGGGTTGCTACCTAGATAAAGTTTTTGTAATATTACTATAATTCTTTCAACTTGGATATAATTAGAGGCTTCTGGATTTTTTTCATGACAACAATTGTGTACTTGTGAGTTCTTCTTGTAATTCATAGTCCTTTTTGCGTTTATTTTAGAATATTATAGGACATTGGGAAGGGATATTTTGAGTATCAATCTCCTTGATGTCCCTTTGCAAAGTTATGTTCACAACTGGGTTAGAAATTGAAAAATATGTTTAATTTACTGCCTATAGATCTTTAGATTTTTCTTCTATACTATACTTGGAGATATTTGTGTTGACTATAGAGGTTTATATATACATATATGCTATTATTAGATGATTAAGTGTTCAGGGTGAATGTTTAGCCTTCTAAATTAATCTCAATTCCTCACATTGATGCTTTGGAACAATTCTCTAGCTCATGACTATCTACAAAGATACAACATGGGAGATTAGGAAAAAAAATTGAGAAGCAAAAACATAAGTAACAACTAATTGAGAAGTAGATGTTGTAATAATGGATGTTGTAGCAAAAAATGTTATAACAACAAATTCCATAACAACATGTCAATGTTAAATCTGCTGAAAATGTTGTAATACTCACTACTGTTGAAAATTCTAAAACCGTTGTAAAAGATGATGCTATAACAACTGCTACTATTGAAACAATGGCCATTAAAAGGTATGCTGTAAAACATATGTTGTAACAATGGATGTTGTAACAATTGAGGGGGTAGAATTACATTTCATCTTGCTCATCAAAACTTGAAAGTGGACATCCAAAGAGGACTTTCTACCACCCAATGCTACACCAAGACTTGGGGGATCGAGAAAACAAATTGAGAAGCACAAACATATGTAACAATGGATTGATAAGAAAATGTTGTAAAAACACATGTTGTAATAGCATATGTTGTAACAACAGATGCCATAACAACATGTCAATGTTAAATCTGTTGAAAACGTTGTAACAGTTGATGTTGTAACACCCATTACTATTGAAAATGTGGAAACTATTGTAAACGATGATGCTATAGCAACTGCTAGTATTGAAATTACTAAAATAATGACCATTATAGTGGATGTTGTAACAAGGGATGTTGTAGTTATAGATCCTGTAACAATTGAGGGGGTAGAAAGAAATTTCATATTGTTTGTCAAAGCTTGAAAGTGGACAACCAAAGAGGTGTTTCTGTCACCCAACACTACACCAACACTTGGGGGATCAAGAAAAAAAATTGAGAAGAAGATGTTGTAACAACGAATGTTGTAACATCAAATGCCATACCAACATGTCAATGCTAAATCTACTGAAAATGCTATAACAATTGATGTTATAACACCCATTACTATTGAAAATGCTAAAACTGCTGTAAATGTTGGTGCTTTAACAATTGCTACTATTAAAAATATTGAAACAATTACCATTACAACAAATTTAATAATAGAAGATGTTGTAATAGTTGAGGGAATATAAATCCATTTCATCATATTTGTCAAATCTTGAAAGTGGGCAGCCAAAGAGGTGTTTCTTCCACCCAACATTACAACAACACTTGGGGGATCAAGAAAACAAATTGTGAAGCACAAACATAGGTAACAACAGATTGAGAAGCAGATGTTGTAACAACAAATGTTGTAACAACAAATTCCATAACAGATGTTGTAACATCAAATGTTGTAACAACAAACCATTTCATCTTGCTTGTCAAATCTTGAAAATGGGTAGCCAAATAGGTGTCTCTTAGTAACTTCATATTTGTGTTATTCTTCTTCTGAGACCTGTGTAATAAAGCTACTGGTTTCTTTCATTAATATATTTATCACTGTTGTGCAAATAGTTGAAATACATGTGCCTTTTATCTAAGAAACCTTACTGAAGCACTCTGTAGTATTTTCATATTATTTTATTTCGTTTCATGCTATCTGATGTAGATCTAATGCATATGATTTTGTTTAGCCTTATTATTTAAACCTAAAATTTATTGATGTTCTTCTCTCCATACTACAACGTCAATTTTAAAGGCTATAATCACAGATAAGTAGGGCAATTGAATTTATTCATTAATTTCTCCAAAATCTAGTTCACATTGCATCTAAAGGTCTATCATCACTTTCCCCACTCGTATGATTTTTTTAGGATTAATAAGGGTGAGATAGAGCTGGAATAGTGAGTAGACTTGTGATGTAGTCTAGAATGTAGGAAGAATTATGTTTTTAAAAATAACCAAATTGTGTGCTAACCATACTCCCCATATGACTAGAAAAGGAAGTGTTCTATAGAGTTTCAGGACCTTTCTTTCAAATCAGGCCTTCAAAGTTCAAATAACCTCCAACACAGGCCTACATCGTAAATGTTTTGATTCTAATAGCCCTCTCCCTACATATCTACTTAATTCATTCAATATATATATCACTACAAAAAAATGTCTTAGACCTCAATACACCCTTCATCCTACCATATGGAAAATAATTGATAAGACAAGTGCTAAGACTCAAGATCATTTCCTCTCTAGAGTTTACATCACAAACTCTAGGCCTTCCTTTATTGCATCACAAGCACTAATAACTCTCCATGAAAATTATATAGATGGAATAATGAGTATAGTTTAGACAAATAAATTCTCTTCCATCTATATAGAGCAGGCGAGGGAGGCCAACATTGGTAAAGTGGACGAATTAAAAAATCAATTTAACTTAATGCACAATATAAGGTCTCCAAGTGAAGTGCTCTCTCTCCAAGGTATGCATGTCAAGAGGCCAATCATCAGATGATGCACTCTCTAAGCATGGGTTGCAAGTGTCAAGTGCTCTTCATCACAAGGCTTGTTGCTTTCCAATACAATCATATCATGCTCCTCAACACATGTGTCTTGGGTCCATAATCAATCCCATGTAATGTGCTCTCAACCCAAGTATCTATAATCAATCCCATGTAATTTGGTTTGCTGTCTACGAGTTACGTATTACATGGTATTGCATCCCTCCTTTGGCCTAGGGTTTTTTGAAAAGGACTTGATAAAGCCATGATAGGATATTTATTTCTAAGGACTCGATCATAGTGAAAGGTTTGTGATGTATAAGGGCGGTATGACTGATGGGAGTAAAAAATAACTCAAGCTACACATAAATAAACGACTCAACACAAGAAATACAAATTGACATATTAACATAACAATATCCAACTAAGTTATGGAAATTCAACTAATGATACCTTATTCTCCATCTAGATAACAAAATCGAACCGATTTTTGTCTTGTACCATATCGAATTCCAATTGTGATGGATAATGAACGTATTGTTGCTCCTGTCAAAACATGGAAGATGGACAAGTTAAAGTAATTAATATCCAATCATTTACTTTTATGTACAAAATTTAAAAAAATACAATTTTACATATTAAATATACTTACAAATTTGCATGCTAAGGCTTTTAAACCTATTTGGCCACTGTGATGTGTGGCACGATATTTTGAAAGCCTAGCCTTCGAGGCCCTTTCCTGACACTAATTCAATTTAATTATGCACCAGTAAAATATAAAAAAAACTAATGTATTGGAAATAATATTTTGACCAAATTTAAATACATGGATTCTCTCCTCACCGAATTTCCTCTGTGCATATGCTCTATCATATGCTTTCACGATATATTTCCATACTTTCATGCTTACATCAATTTCCTTCTTTTGGCCCTTAGTTCAGGAGGAATTTGTTTTATATTTTTCGTTTGGTTGCAATGAAATATCTTGTTGTTTTGAGTCATTTGTTTTTTTACTTGCTATATTGACCAACCTTTCCCAAATTCAGTCTACATTTCATGGATGAATTCCTTTTGAAGGTGAAAGGCTATCTTCGATAATGGAAGATGTAGATACTCTTTGAATCATTGAAGGCATGATTCCTTCAACCTATGTTTGAACACTTTCTTGACACCTGTCAGTCTGATATCCCGAGAGACAACATCATGTTATACCTCGGTTTCGTATATACTGATGCAAGATGCATAAGTACCTCTAATGGTGGCGGAAGAAATCTATGTCCTAGGAGTGGATGGGACATTGGACGTCTCTATTCCCTGTTCCAGATTCTTAGAGGTTATTATTATTGATTTTTTCCTAGATATTTTGCTTGACCTAGGAGTTGATGGGGAATCAATCGATTCCCTTTGTAAAGATCGTTTTGGTTGGTTTGTTTCAGTGCCTTTAGTATGTTCTTCCACGTATTTCGAAAGCATGGAAAAGTCTATACCTTCTAGTTTTTTCACTTCTTCTACCCCCAATATAAAATCCATTGCCTCTTTCAATTTCTCACTATCATGTCTCTATATATGTACAATAATTTTTTTATTTTTAAAATTAGAAATAAAAAAAAAACCCTATTTTCTTCTTTTATAATTTTGAAACTAAAAACTAAAAAATACAATTCAACCAAGAAATGGAAGCATGTATAAATCTATATAATTATTATAAAATACCTCATTCTCGCAAGAATCATACACCTTTGCTCATTTCCCTCTGCTTCTGCTTGACATTTTTTTGCATCCTAGGGAGGATTTTTTTCCTCCAGACTGTGGGAAGTCCCTTCTATTTTCTCTGTACATTTTTCTCCCTTCCCTCTAACTATTTTAAACAACAATAGTGCAAAATGGATGGACATGGGTTTGATTTTTGTCTCTTATAGGGGGTGAATGAGATGAAAAAATTGATTTCGTGAATTCTAGAGGCTGAATGACACCCAAAAATAATTTTCTTCTTTTTTTATTGAAATCCACAACTATGGAGGATAGGTCCATCAATATCTCTTCCCACCATCAACAAAGATCCAATCAACTAGTTATTTTCTTTCATAGCCTCAATACATTTCTCCAACCATGGTATGCTCCAACTCTGCGAAGAACTTAGAAGCTCCCTCAATTTGAAACTGATGAGTATGAGAATGGAAATATGGTTAATGTATTACATTGTTTTGGTTGAATAGTCAGGATACACAACAATTTTATCCATTGTGCACGTGAATTGTAGATTGGCGATTTTTTTTTTTTTTTTTTTTTATTTGGTCTAATTTGTATTCATTGTCATATTTTTACTTTGCAATGCCGATATGGGAGGCTTACATGTTATTGTCAATTTTTATGAGGTTTGAATACCAATATTGGATGTGAAATGTGCATAGGTACATGGGATAAGTTGAAATGTTGGTTGATGTAGATCCCTATAAATGATGTTTTAACCCTGTAAAGAAGGGTGTTTTATTTCATATTTTCCTAGCCCACTAATGAACTTGGTGTGATTTAAAACTTTCTAATTTTATTTTAATAGCCAATGACTCATAATGTAGCAATCCACTAGTAATAGTCACATACACACATTTTCACCTTTAAAGGTTGTGTTTCTTAGTGATTATGTATACATGTGACACAAACATTTTCAATCCTGCCGCTCACAGTTTACTCCTTTATAGGGTGGATGGTGGTGTTGAAAATATATCTTATTCACAAGTTAAATTATTATTATATTATATATTGATTTCATTTAGAATACTTAAAAATCGAAATTTGAAAATAGTATATTCTCTAACATATAGGGTCAAAGGATTTTTTTTATAAATATACAAAAACACAGATATTTGGCGGCTTAAAATTATGGATGAAGGGTTTGACTAAGTTAAATGAAAATATGAAAAGAATAAAAATTATTCCATTAGTTTTCATAATCCTTATCTAATATTTATAAGAGTTGTGTCATGTGACCATATTGGGAGTAGAAATAACAAAAAGGTATATATTGGAAATATGGGCATTTTAGTTAGAAAGGTGCAATGAAAACTAGCCGAGCTTAAATAGATCGTGCATTTAGAAAATTAGATGGAGAAACAACAAAGTGCATAGATGTTATGTGACTAATGTCATTGTTGTGTATTACAGGATCTAGAGGAGGCTATTGACGGAGGACATGGACGATGTAGACCTACTAAATCAACGAGAGGAAAGTGGGTGGCCATAGAATCAGATACAAAATATATAAATACAATAAAGGTAAGAAGACAAAGCAAACTCAACCAAAGGAGGATTGTGTTTATGAACTCACAAATGCTACAACATAAACGAGATAAAGTTATATAAAATGTGTTGTTATTTTTTTTCAAATCCAAAACATGATATCAATATGTAAAATATATGAGTAAAGTGAGGATTTTTGTTGGATAGAATATGGGTTGAAATGATTTATTTGGTGTACTAAATATCATTGACTATGTTATGTATTATAGGGTCAATAGAATTCCATGGCAACAGATTGTGTCATATCAAATAAGGACATAACGAATGTCACAAGACATCAGGTAATCAAATTTTGACTTAACTTAGGAAGAATTTTGTGATACATCCATCCTTTTTCATAATAATTAGAATTTATAGTATATTATCCAATACTGAAATGAATTAATGCATATTGTTTATATTTCAGATGGAGATTGGAGAAAGTGCACAACCTAAGTGTTCAACTAGCAAAAGAAAAAAAAACATATGTACATGGGTGTGGAACTAAAACTGTTAAATCACGAAGAAAACAATGGGTGGAAGAGGATATGATAATGGATCCTCTAGAAACAAAAAATAATTGTATTGAAGAAGAGGTTGGTCAAGACTATAGTACATGGGATGTGATTTGTTAAGAAATATTTGATTATTATATTTCTTTGAAATTGATACATTTATGATTGATCCAATTCTTGCCAAACATTAAATAATTGTTGTGTTTGTCGATAGGTAGAAAATGATGATGAAATAGTGACTACTAATACACAAGCTGATCCAACTAGGCTACTAAGATTTGGATAGTATGATCCAAACCATCCTTTAAACCATACTAGGAGTAAAAGAGCATATTTAAAGAGAACTCTACCACTTGATAAATTTGAACAACTTATGAGATTATAATACACTAATGGCATGCCATCTAGCCTTAATTATGATGAACATGATAGTGAAAATGCAGTGCATGAAGAAGGATTTAATGAAATTCTTACAATTTTTTTGGGGATGGAAATATGGATGACACTAATGATAATATCGTTGATAATAACGATGATAGCAGGGGTAATTACCACCAACATAATGTTGATGATAACAACCTGAAAGACTCCATCAAGCAAGCAACGATGTGTTCAAATCAGGTGCAAGTAGAACCTCAAAACTTGCATGAACATTAATATTATTATAAATCAAGTCACTATTTGTTTGGTCAGACAAAGGATTCACCACCCTACTAAAGTGAGTTAACATCTGTTTCTTACCATGCATTGTCAATTGGTGTACGTAATTCA
Organism: Pinus albicaulis; assembly: GCA_034641835.2. NCBI lineage: Eukaryota > Viridiplantae > Streptophyta > Pinopsida > Pinales > Pinaceae > Pinus > Pinus albicaulis. The sequence goes on along the minus strand of CM076577.1, from coordinate 1,077,532,142 downwards.
TAAACATTCATCAACTTTGTTTATATTTCTTTAAGGAGATTTTAAAACCATATATTGCATATGAATAGGCATAATATAGATTTACATATCAAACATGTTCATCATAAGTCAAACTTCAGTTGATCTAATCTTTGGCAATCTTACAAGGCACTAAAAAATAAAATATTTCTTGAAGAGAATGTGTTTCCATCAACTTGCAGAGAAGTGCGTCAGTTGTTGGTTCAGTTGGGGATTGAACATAAGCAAATTCATTCATGGGGTTTAAGGAATTTTCTTGGAGGTACATTCAAAGGACATTTTTGCAAAGGATTGTTTTGGGTTTAAGGAATTTTCTTGGAGGTACATTCAAAGGACATTTTTACAAAGGATTGTTTTAGGTTTAAGGAATTTTCTTGGAGGTACATTCAAAGGAAATTTTTGTAAATCATTGTTTTGGGTTTAAGGAATTTTCTTGGAGGTACATTCAAAGGACATTTCTTGGAGGTATGTGATACATTTTTTTGATGTTTTTTGGGCTTCATTTTTTTTTAGGGTATTTTGTTTTTAGAGGATTTGGGCTTAATTTTAATTGTTTATTTTTTTAAGGTATTTTGTTTTTAGAAGTTTTAGGCTTAATTTTCATTGGTTTTTTTTAAGTATTTTGCTTTTAGAAGTTTTGGGCTTAATTTTCAAAGGACATTTTTTTGGATGTATTTTTTTTTAGAGGTTTTTGGGCTTAATTTCCAAAAAACATTTTTTGGTTTTAAGGTATTTTGTTTTTAGAAGTTTTGTGTTTAATTTTCATTGTTTTTAGAGGTTTTGGGCTTAATTTTCAAAGGACTCTTTTTAGGCTTAATTTCGAAAGGACTATTTTTAGGCTTAATATTCGAAGGACATTTTTTGTAGGTATTTTTTAAAGTGATATTTTTTTAGAGGCTTTTTTGAAGTATTTTTTAAAGTGGCATATTTTAAGAAGTTGGAATTAATTTTCAATGTACATTTTTTGGAGGTATTTTTTGAAGTGAAATTTTTTTAGAGTATGTGTTTTGGGTTGAAGTAAATCTTTTATAATGATTTTTTAAAATGAGTTTTTGTCTAACTTTTTAAATGAAATTTTTTTGCAGGACTTGGAAGGAAATATTTTGAGATTCATTTTCATTTTTATAAGACATTTTTTTCTCAGATTTTTTAAAGTAAGTGTTTTGGATTGAAGTATGTATTTTTTGCAAAATTTTTAAAATGAGTTTTTTTCAAATTAAATATTTTGTGATGTTTCTTTTAATTGAGTTTTTGTCTAAATTTTTGAAGGAAATTTTTTGAACTTCATACTCTATTATCATGGGAAATCGAAGGAATTGCGCGAGAAAATATGATCGAAAAAGAGACATCGAGGAACGTAGAGAAGAGATGAGAGAATCTCGCAAAAGAAAGAGAGAAGAACTCTCAAATATTGAAAGGGAAAATCAACCTTAACTAGAAGCTGAAGCAGGTATGTAAATGTAAATATTATGAATTTGATATTTAAAATTTTCCTAGAGTAAAATGTGAAGCTTAATTTTTATTTGATGAACTAATTTGAAAAATATTTTGCAATGTAAACAGAGAGAGATATTCCTCCAAACATTGATGATGAGATACAAAATTTTGAAAGAGAAAGTGAAAGAGATATTGAACCAATGATTGAAGATGGTGAAAATGTTGAAAGAAATTCAAGTGAAGAAATTGAATCACAAGGTATATATATATATATATATATATATGTTGAACACATGCACGTATTATTGAAATTATACATATATTTATTAATTTAGTTATTTATTGAATATGTAAACTTATTATGTACTATTCATTCGAATATGTATAGATGAAATCAATGTCGATGACGAGATGTTAGAAAATGTTGACACTCACACATATGGAGGTAAAAAAGCTGACCATTATATACGATATCGTGTTAACCACATTTTTTAGAAGTATTTCATAAAGGAAAATGTGACAGTTCAAGCCCAAATGTTGAAAGGTCTCCTATCATTAAGGAAATTAAAAGAAGCTACGACTTTATTGGGTATTCAAAAATCAACCAAAGATAAAAAAAATGAAGGAAAATGTGATACAAAATATAAATAGTGCTATAAATTCAATTAGAAGATCTAGACAGAAAAATGTTTCAGTTGTACATAGAGAAATACATATGGCAGTGGTTTCATCAAGTACTAAAGAGAATCGCTTGGTAAAATCTATGGCACGAGCATTAGGAACCTCGTGAAAAAATTTGCACAAACATTGGAAATTTTGGTTGCAAATAGATGTAAATGATGAACTTGCTTGTTGGAGAGCTATTTGTAGGAAACCATACAAAGATAGACTTGGAGAAAATGTTAAAAAAATAATATATGAATATTGGAAGAAAAATTCACGTGTTTCACCAAATGCAAAGGATGTTATGCGAAGAAGGATAGCATGAAATCAGTATGAAAAACATGAAAAAAAATTCTTGGAAACCACTCAGATAGAGTTGTTTAACAAGTTCAAATAAGAGAATCGTGAAATTTATGTCTCAATCAGTGCTTTTGTTAAACAAAAACCATGGTATGTAAAACCTATCACCGTATGCGACAGTTGTTGTTGTCGCTGTCATGTGGAATTTGAGTTATATTATGACACATTCCTTAATTTTGGTAGAACATTTTGGAAAGATTCACCTCCTCCTTCCACTATCCATGATTTCATATCTCAAATTCTATGTGAAAGAGAAAGCGATGAATTATTTTACGAAAAGAAATGTGTTGGTGGTAAAAAATGCGATGATTGTGGAAATTTAACTAAATTTCAAAACAAATATCGTATTGATATAAATGATCAATCATTGTCCAACATGAAAGTGAAATGGAGGAGATATGAATATATCCATACATCGATTCAAGGTTCAAATAGTGCTAAAAGAATTGAATTACAAGAAGAAGAAATTTTTGTGATAGATTTTTTGAGAAAGTTTGAGGCAAAAATTATAAATACACCAAGCATTCCCATAGAGCTCGATGGCAAGACTTGCAATTCAAAAAATCCCGTGAAGGTTTTCCACCAGGGACCATTTTGTTAGTAATTGATTTTGCAAAAAACTACACATTTGTTCCACAAAAATAAATTCAGAGTGAATACTATCATTTTGACCAAGTCTCCATGCTCGTCCATATTCTATATAGACAAGCTGAACAAAACATCGATCATATAGAAAGCACCAGTTAAAATCAGCATGTTATTAAAGAATATCAATTTTATATCAGTGACGATCATACACATGATACATATTTTGTACAACACTATTTTGGAAAGATTTATGACTCCTTGAAAAGTCATGGAATAAAATTCAATGAACATTGGATATGGTCAGATGGATGCGCATGTCAATTCAAATCTTCATGATCATTCTTTTGGCTGTGTTGTCTTCATAAGAAAACCTGCATTAAACATTGTTAGAATTTCTTTGAGACTGACCACGGGAAAGGAGAACATGACGGTGCAGGGGCATGCATAAAATGAGCACTTCAAAGATATCGAATGAACCCCTCTGCAAACTGATTTGTGGATGCTAAAGAAGTTATTCAATGGTGTATCGCTTCTTTAAGCCATGAGACTAACTGATCAAGGGAAGTGCGAAGGTATATTCAATTTAATTTTTATTGGATATCCAATTTTTTTTTCTAGGTAAATTTAAATCTATTAGTGAAACATAATATACAGCAAGTACATGGCCTTCAAAGGCATTCAGTCACCAAAATAACAAAAAATGGACCGCCCTCGAGGGGAAACCGGCCTGAATAACGTTTGAGCGTTGCGTCAACAGAGGAAACTAGCCTTGACATGCCAAAATTAAACAAGAACCTGGGTGGCCCATAAGGGGAAACCGAACCGACAGAAGTTCTATCACTGCCTCGACAAAGGCCTTCAGCATAGACATACCAAAACCTGTAGTGACCAGAAACAACAAAAAAATCATAGAGACTAAGCAGAATTACTTGGACCAAGACGGAGACGCTAGAGTCCATAGTCTCCCGAGGGTGATTCTTCTTCGATCCTGCACCATCCAAAATCCTCGTCGTTGTGGCCCAGACTGCTTGGGACTGCATTTGCGCCAGCATCACACCCTCCCACCTGCAAACCAGCTTCCTGGTGAACATTCGAGCTACAATCCCCAGCTTTGTGGGAAGAGCTTTTGCCTGCGGGCTGACGGGCAAGCGAAGAAGAAGGGGGAGCCTGCAGATTGACCGGGTGCGTCGACAGAGGGGGGACTGGAAGAGCTTCAGGGATTTCTTTGAAAGACACCGAGACAGTTGCAATAACCAGGGGGCGATTGGAATCGCATTGATAATGAAAGACGACAGTGGAGGGGCTATGGAGAGAGGCAGAGACGGCTGGACGAGGTACCAGACGCGGCCTAAAGATAGCAGAACCTCGCTGAGGGGAAGAGGTGGAGCAACTTCCTCGACCTCTTTGAAGACGATTACGCGCAGGGGGGGAGCGTCCACGGGAGCTTTCCGAGGAGGACAATGGAGAGCTAGAGGACAGAGAGCAGCAACAACTAGAATTGCGGGCTCGGGAGCCATCGCGACGACAATGCAGTCTATGCCGAAGCCTGGGCATGGTTTCAGAGAGGCGTGGAGAAGGAAATTGGTTGACAGAAGGCAGCAGAGGGAGGGCAGGAGCCAAGAGACCGGGCGAGGAAACTGAAAGAAGGGAGCAAAAGGGACTGTGTGAGAAATGTAAGTCGGGAAGTAAGTCGAAACAACAACCCAAATGGCATCGCCTACCCACAGAAGTGCGTCTTCTTGACAATTCTGCTTCCTAAGAGAACTGGGACGCCACTGGCCGGAAGAGCATCGGCATGGAGACTTGTGAACCGTAACAAAACCACACCAGGAACCCAGAAACGAAATTGCAGAATGGGAATGATGAGCCGAACGGAAACAAGTTAAGAGGCCGGCCATCTCGGCCTCCCCACCGGCATAAATGCCGCGCAGGGTGACAGCCTCGAGAGGGGCTCGCTCCATAGGAGCATAAATGGCACATAAATGCCGACCTCGGGTGGCCAAGTGGGCATGCCACGCGCCCCTCCGCCAAAACACACCCATCAAATCAGACTTAAACACCCGCATCCGGGTATTGGATATCCAATTTTAAACAATGTACATTTATCACAATTATTATCTTTGATGATATTTTGATATCATATTTATATTCTTCTTTGAATTTTCCATATATAGGTTTTTTTGGCATATTGGGATTGAAGATGTAGATAGATCAATTGGAAACGACGTTGAAATAATAAAAGGGACTAAAAAATTGCATTCAATTAAAAAAAAGTTGTTCACAAATATGTTTGCATTGGATAAAAGAAAATATTCTTGTTTTTGTCATGTTTGCATAGACAAAACAAAATCCAATGATGTTTGTGAAAACAAAATGTATGTAAAAGATTGGAAACATACAGAGCTAAATACAAAGGAGAAAATGTCCATTGCAATGTTTGAAGAAATGCAATCAGAAGAGACTACAATATAATCTAATGGTGATCGAGTTTCTGATCTTGTTAGAGAAGGTAACATTTGAATTGATTTAAAATGATAGAGATCTTGAAATAGATACTAAAATTATTTTAAAGTTAATTTTTCATGTTAAATATGATCTAAATTTAAATACGTAAGTTTGTTAAGTTTGTTTTAGTATGCAGGAGATGTTTTTGTTGTAATTGCACCTACTAAAAACGCTGAAAATGTGAAGTATTATTTGATGCATTGCACTGAATGAAAGTTGAAATTATTAGAAAACTATAATGATCACGGGTTTCCATATGACAGAGGATCTATTATATTGAAAGGTTATTTTTTCAGACAAACTAATCAAAGTGGGGGTTTTTTTTACTTTGAAGACTATGAACCTGATGACATAATTTGTCAATATAGTCACTTGCTTTGTGCAGCACGCATAAAGTTGATATAGGTTCAATAAAAGAAAAAAATGAAAATTAAGAAATGGAAAATGTCAAAACCTGATCATGAATGTATCATTGAAGATGGAATTCCATTGGATTTTTTTGATTGAACTACCCAACAATTTCTTCTCTTTGGATTCATGTTTTAGAACTTCCAGAAGTCAACTTAAAAATGAACTGCCTTGTTATGTTATCTGTGCAAGTGTTTTCACATGTACATTGTTTTGGTACATGCACACTAGTATCAACTGAAAGTAGCTTTTCTATACATGAATTGATGAAAAATGTTGCATGTATTGCATATATATATGTTCTAGAATGCAATTCACTGAAAGTATCTTTTCTATGTGCATTGGTGAAAAATTTTGCAAGTACTGGATATATATGTTTTAGAAGTATTGGATATATATATATATATGTTCTAGAATGCAATTAACTGAAAGTAGCTTTTCTATGTGCATTGATGAAAAATGTTGCAAGTATTGGATATATATGTTCTAGAAGTATTGGATATATATATATATATATATATATGTTCTATAATGCAATTAACTGAAAGTAGCTTTTCTATGTGCATTGATGAAAAATGTTGCAAGTACTGGATATATATGTTCTAGAATGGAATTAACTGAAAGTAGCTTTTCTATGTGCATTGATGAAAAATGTTGCACGTACTGGATATATATGTTCTAGAATGGAATTAACTGAAAGTAGCTTTTCTATACATGCATTGATGAAAAATGTTGCACGTATTGGATATATATACATTATAGAATGCATTTTTAAAATTTTATGATTGTTTGACACATCTAACAAGACCTAGAATCTTATGATTGTTTATATATATATTGTACTTCAATCATTTTAACATATAGATTCAAACATGTGTACTTAATTCATTTCTACATGTACATATATTCATGTGAATTTTTTTTGTTTGGAAAATGACAACTTGAATTTTAAAAACAAAACATTATATCATAATCACATGGAAAATGTAGTTCAACCATCCAAAACTAGAGTTTTAAAAACAAAAAACATTATATCAAAACATTACTTCACATGCCAATTGTAGTTCAACTATCCAATAAAAACAAAACATTATATCACATGCCAAATGTAGTTCAACCATCCAAAACTTAAGTTTTAAAAACAAAACATTATAGATCAAAACATTACTTCACATGCAAAATGTAGTTCAACCATCCAACACTTGAGTTTTAAAAACAAAACATTATACATCACAAGTATCAAGTACCATTACTTCACATTCCAAATGTAGTTCAACCATGACACTTTAAAAACAAGACAAATTATAACACAACATTACTTCACATGCTAAATGTAGTTCAACCATTCAAAACTTAGGTTTTAAAAACAAACAAAAATTATAACACTTGACATTACTTCACATCACATTCCAAATGTAGTTCAACCATCCAAAACTTGAGTTTTAAAAACAAAACAAATTATATAACACTGTAACATTACTTCACATGCCAAATGTAGTTCAGCCATCCAAAACTTAAGTTTTAAAAACATTATATATATCACATTCACATGTACCAAATGTAGTTCACATAAAATATGTCCAAAATTTGTAGATCTCACAAGTATCAAGTATCAAGTATCAGGTTATGTATGACTGCATCTAGATAACACTATATATAAAAAAAGTAAATTTATGACTAAATCTATTTAAAATATAATGTTGCACATGTGCATGTGCATTATCCATCAAATAGTGCATGTGCATCATCCATCAAATACAGATGGATGTAGTGTCTTTCCCAGGAAAGTCACAATCCTCGAGCTATCCTGCAAAGCATGGGGAACTTGTACACAATGTGTACAAACATTAAAATTTGATGTTTAAAAATTGAGTGAGAATATATAGAACTTCATGTAAAAAACAAAATGTAAAAAAAAATCATGCAATACCTCATGAAGTTCCCTCTCCATTTGTTGCTCGTCCACTAAAACTTCCCCCACAGGAACATCTTCAACAGTAAACTGTACAATATATATATATATATATATTAAAAATTTTCAAATGAAAATGCATATATAAACTTATTTTCAATAATATTAAAAAAAAGTTAGACAACTTGTTCAAATGATTGAAATGGTGTGGATGTTCCTATCTCCATCGCTAGAGTCCATGGAGAAAATAAATCCTCTATAGAAACCTAAAATTCAAAAAATTTAAAAGTATAAAATAACTCAAGATCAAGATCTCAATTTATAATAAAACTTTTAAACTTCAATTTATAAATTATAACTTTAAAAAATATATTTAAGTGAAAAATTGAATACTTCTGTTGGTGGATTTGGCACATCTCCTAAGAGAGGCTCCAAAAGAAAATCTCCAAAAACCTAAAATTCAAAAAATTTAAAATAACTCAAAATCTCTAGATCTCAATTTATAATAAAACTTTTAAGCTTCAATTTATAACTTATAACTTAAAAACATATATATATATATATATATATATATATATATATATATAAGTGAAAAATTGAATACGTGTGCTGTCAGATTTGGCACATCTCCTAAGAGTGGTTCAGAAAGAAAATCTCCAAAAACCTAAAATTCAAAAAATTTAAAATAACTCAAGATATAGATATATCTCATTTTTTAATGGAACTTTTTGAGGTGGAATATATAACTTAAAAACATAAATTTTAAAAGTGAAAAATTGTCCATACTTGTGATTGTGGATTTGGCACATCTCCTAAAGAAGTAGAAGGTACATCTCCCAAAGAAGAAGAAGGTACCACCATCCCAAAAACATCGGACGGAATCAGAATCTGTTAAAACATTTTATTATATATATGTACATGTACATGTGTGCACAATTATTTATTTTAAAAATATCTCATCATGTTTCGATATATATAATAATAGATAAAAAATAATTGTACATGATCATGTTCACTTAAAAAACACTAACATTTGCCAACATATCTTGATGGTGAGAACCATCTTGATTGTATGATTGATGGTGAGACCCATCTTCATTGTTTGAATCAGAGGCTCCGACCGTGATACTAACATTTTCTTCATTCATCAAGCGTGAAAACTGCTAATGCTGTTAACATATAATGATACATTTTTGTTATATTAATGTATACAAACAAATGTATGTATATATGTATTTATTACAAATTGTACATGTGTTAAAATAATTGAACCCTAACCATTAACACATATCGTTCCCATGCCCTCTTCCTTATGAACAATTAGGTCCTACCAACCATTGCGACAATTATTTGCATATGTTTTTAGATCTTCAACACTCATGTTGTCAATCTATTCATCTGTATAATACAAAAAATTAGCGCGTGCATTCTCACATGCTCTTTGTCGATTCATACAAACATCAACTCCACCCAATCCACAGTGAACATTGTCAATGATAGCATCCCTTTCTTCTCGACTAATTTGAGAAGCGGCTTCTATCTCTGATTGCAAAGTTTTGACACGAAAATTTTGACTAACCAATGGTGGCTCAAGGCGAGGCAACTCAACATCACGCATAGCGCCCCTATGGTCACACAATCGACCTTTCCCAGGACCAAAAAATTCAGAGGAAAGGTCATTGTAATTGGGTTTCATTTGCAAAAAGAATTCTGCATAAAATAATTTTGCAAAATAAAGCAAAACCTCGTTGTTCCACGGGAGTCTTCCATAGGCCGTAAGGTGTCTATCATAAAAATAGTGAGCTATATTATGGTGCTTGAAATATTACACCTTCAGCATATTTATTTTCGGCCCTTCCTTTGAAATTAAACATAGAATTGGCCATATTTGTTGTAACTCTTTGTTTAACAACCTCCCATTTATCGGGACACATCACTGTTTCCTTTCTTTTTCTCATGAATTCTACAAAAGTATCAGTGGTTGGCCTAAGCTTTTGGTACAAATCTACTAGTTCACCTAAAGAGTGTGTAACAATTTACAAGATTTTTCGACTCTCAGCAGGTAGAGTCAAAGCCACAAGATCTCTTTGCAATTTTGCATGAAGATGTTGACACCTTTCTAAGGTGCATTGCTGCATGTTTGTTTCCCAAGGTATATCAGAAATGTCGGCCGGATAAGTCGTGGTTGGTGGAAAACCTTCTTCTTGAATGACACGTTCTGCCCTATGTCTTTTTCTAGCAACATTTGGAGCAACATTTTTAGCCTCTGCATCAATATATAAATTTTTTTGTATTAAAAAAATGCATGTAAAAAATTTTGTACAAATTGAATGAAAAAAATATTCAAATTGATGGCCACCTCGATGTGGTTGGCTAGCATCTTTCCCACCCTAAGATTGTTGAGAACAAGAACGGCCCTGCTGAGAACCAACACGATCACTGATTGATTGAGAACCAACATTACCATCTGTTGATTGGCCTCTAGGGGAATACATATCACCACCTTCATGCAACCCGTCAGCACTTATTGATGGCCCTCTAAGGGAATCTGAAACACCATAGCCGTCATGAGATGAGAGAGAATATTCATAAACATATATGAATTTATAATCAATTCAAAAATACATTCATATGTATGAATACATGTACATATTCATTAATTAAATTTCGTGAACCATACCACGAGTGCATGAACCATGGGCATGCTCCATTGATGGAGTAGACACCCTTCTCCTCTTGGCTCCTAAAAAATAAAAAATGAAACTTATTAACAACTAATTTAACTCACAAAATTGATAAAAAATCAATTCCATATGTACACACATGTATGTATATGTATGGAGATTTAAGATTATATTTAAATACCATGAACATCCCTCGATCCCTGATCCCCCTCTCTCGTAGAGATATGAGATTTTTTTTATCTTTGTAATTCATCCTCCATGATATATATATATACAGTGGACATTTACAATTATTATTTTTAATTACTATTTAAAATAAATTCAAAATAAATTTCAGAAAATTAATGTAATTTAGTGTACACAAATTATGTAAAACACAACTTTTAAAGCACTAATTGATGTGTGAAACTCAATTTAAGCAAAAAAATTTATAAAAACGTTAAGTTCACCAAATTTCACTTTACATGGTGGGAGCACACTTGGCATAAAATTGAAAAAAACACATGGTCACTAAAAAAGAATCGTGAAACTCCATTTAAACAAAAATTTGTTGAAGTCTTCACATTTAATTTTATAAAAATGTGAAGTTCACCAAGTTGCACTTTACATGGTGTGGTGGGAGCACACTTGGTATATAATTGAAAAAAACACATGGTCATTAAAAAAGATGCATTTATAAGTACAAAACACACACATATCCAAGATATGTTACAATTTCCATCAATAAATTTTGAAGGAGAGCGTCTCAACACTAATTCATCTTTGAGAGATGAATCTTGAATTTTTGAAGAAGAGCGTCTCAAAACTAATTCATCTTTGAGAGATGAATCTTGAATTTTTGAAGAAGAGCGTCTCAAAACTAATTCATCTTTGAGAGATGAATCTTGCATTGGCATTGCCTCGTATAATTCTAATTCATCTATTAATTCATCTTTGATAGATGAATCCTGAATTGGAATTTCCCCACACAATAGATCAACATAAATCTTATTCACATTTGTACAATGTCTTATACTAAAAAATTGAAATTGGATAACAATATTTTTTGTTATTCCAGGTAGTTCTTTTAGCCTTTCCTTCTTAACTTGGTACATGTCATTCATCTGGTTGCACACAAGTTTAGAATTGGTGAAAACTACAATTCCATTTGATCCATACTCCATAGTTGTTCCTAAGCTGTTTTTCAATGCAATATAATATGCCTCGTTTTTTGTTGTTCTTCCCGATATATTCATTTTCCTTTGGACGACTTTGCTAGTCGCAATATTGGAAAGCACATATGTAATCACTGCTTTCTCTGGATTGGGATAGAAAGAAACGTCTATGCATAATTTCCATTTTCCAACCATATTTAGTGGTTTTTTTATCCCTGGAAAAAAAATTTCAATAAAAATATATTAAATTGACATTTATTGCAAATGCATGGGAGAAATGACACATGTGCATGAGATAAATGACATGTGCATGGTTTATCTTAAAGTTTGAATTAAATTTTATGGTAGAATTCACATCTAGAAATGAGATGCGTTAAAGATTGCATTGCCTAGAGTTTAAGGGAGATTTATGACACATATACATGGTTCATGCATGGTTTGCATGAAAGTTTGCCTTAAAATTTATGGCATAAATCACATCTAGTTCAATAACATGCCTTAAGAAAGGATGAGATCCAGAGGCTACCTAGCCCTTTATAGACTGCTTTAGAACTTGTAGAAGTTAAGACTCAACCAACAAACTAAAATCCTATGGAAGTTCAGCCACTTTAGGTTTAGTTTTTAGGCCTTAAAGTTTGCCTTGAATTAATGGGGGAAAGCCTTGAGTTTGGGGATACTATCCTATGAGAGTTCAACCACTTTAGGTTCAGTTTTTAGGCCTTAAATTTTTCCTTGAATTAATGGGAGGAAGCCTTTAGTTTGTGGTAGAAATGACATTTACATGGTTTGCAAAATTATTTTATGCACTTACTAAAACAACTAGTTATGTCAAAAGTCACACCTTTATGAGTTTTTGGGAGAAATGAAATAGAAATGACACATGCCTTAAAGTTTGCCTAAAAGCTTATGTGAGAAGGGATAAATGATACATGTACAAGGTTTTCCTTAGAGTGGTAGTGGTTTATGGATATTAAAATGAAGAAATTCTATTTAGATCTGTTCCAAAGACTGACTGTAGAGGCATTTACTGGATATGTCACTTTTGAGAAAAGATGAGATCCAGAGGCTACCTGGCCCTTTACAGACTCTGCCTTTAGAACTTGTAGAAGTTAACACTCAACATATAGACTAAAATCCTATGGAAGTTCAAAATCCTATGAGAGTTCAGCCACTTTAGGTTCAATTTTTAGGCCTTAAAGTTTTCCTTGAATTAATGAGAGAAAGCCTTTAGTTTGTGGGAGAAATGACATTTACATGGTTTGCAAAATTATTTTATGCACTTACTAAAAACATGCTTTAAAGTTGATGGGAGAAATCCAACATGACACATGCTTTAAAAACTTTGCCTAAGAATTTATGGGAGAAATGACACATGTACACAATTTGCCTTAAAGTGGTTGTGGTTTATGGATATTAAAATGAAGAACTTCTATTTAGATCTATTCCAGAGATTAACTGTAGGGGCATTTACTGGATATGTCACCTTTCAGAAAAGTTGAGATCCAGAGGCTACATGGCCCTTTACAGACTCTGCCTTTAGAACTTATAGAAGTTAACACTACCTGGCCCTTTACAGACTCTGCCTATAGAACCTTGTAGAATTTAACACTCAACAGACATACTAAAATCCTATGGAAGTTCAGCCACTTTAGGTTCATTTTTTAGGCTTTAAAGTTTTCCTTTAATTAATGGGAGAAAGCCTTTAGTTTTAGAGTAACCTTATAAAATTATTTAATGTGAAGATAGTACTTTACCTGCAAAACATTGGAATTGAATACTATGCTTATATATCAGAGTTCTGTTATGACAAATTATTTATATCCTTAATAATAAGTATGATTTAGCACTTATCTAATTGTTTAATAATTTATAATAATGTCATTTTTGGCTTGTACTATCATTCATCCTTGATATGTACAAGAATTTTACAACTTCAACATCAACCTACACTATCATCAAAAATTAGTTATGTCCTTAATAAGAAGTATGATTTAGCACTTATCAAATTGTTTAATAATTTATAATAATTGATATGTACAAGAATTTTACAACTTCAACATCAACCTACACTATCATCATATCACTGTAGCCATGTCAATCTAGATTATTTATATCCATTACATCATAAAACACTCCACTTTTAACATTTTAAAAGAATAAAGCAACATGGAAGGTGTTAATTTAAGTACATTAATACACTCCACTTTTAACATTTTACAAGAATAAAGCAACATGGAGGGTGTAAATTTAGGTACATTAATAAAATACAGCCATGTCAATCTAGATTATTAAGATCCATTACATCATATTTAACACAATATAGATTATTTATATCCATTACATCCTAAAACACTCCACTTTTAACATTTTAAAAGAATAAAGAAACATGGAAGGTGTAAATTTAGGTACATTAATAAAATACAATCATGTCAATCTAGATTATTAAGATCCATTACATCATAAAACACTCCACTTTTAACATTTTACATTTTACTCACCTTGAGTTTGGGGGATACTATCCTATGGAAGTTCAATACAACCATGCCAATCTAGATTATTAAGATCCATTACATCATAAAACACTCCACTTTTAACATTTTACATTTTACTCCATTTGAGTTTGGGGGATCCTATCCTATGGAAGTTAAGCTACTTTCTGTTTTAGGCCTCAAATTTTACCTTGAATTAATGGGAGAAAGCCATGAGAAATGACACATGCTTTAAATTTAATGGGAAAAAGCCAATGACACATGCTTTAAAGTTTTCCTTAAGAGTTTATGGGAGAAATGACACATGTACACGATTTGCCTTAAAGTGGTTGTGGTTTATGGATATTAAAATGAAGAAATTCTATTTAGATCTATTCCAGAGATTGACTATAGGGGTATTTACTGGATATGTCACCTTTCATAAAAGATGAGATCCAGAGGCTACCTAGCCCTTTACAGACTCTGCCTATAGAAATTGTAGAAGTTAACACTACCTATCCCAATTATACCCTATGAAATGTGTAGAGGACCCGTGGAATCACTCACACTACTTTACGTAGACATAAGGGTGTATAAGAGTGTACTAAGTTAAAAAATATTGTCATATTATTGGATATCTTTCCCAAGAGCCCAAATGTACTCCTTAAGTATATGTGGGGTCTATATAACCATCTACAAAAACAAGTGATTCTTTCCAAGCTAAGGATAATGTATGAGCCATGTGTATACGCACATTATCTAGAAACCATAGGCCAAGATAAAGGGTACTTAAGTGGTTTGAAGAAAAAATAGCACCAAGAAGCTTTGAAGGAGGGGAATAAGAACTGGAAATAGGAGGATAAGAATAAAATAACCACTACACATCCATGAAAGGGTAGTAGAAATAA
The DNA here is from genome assembly GCA_034641835.2 of Pinus albicaulis. Taxonomy (NCBI): domain Eukaryota; kingdom Viridiplantae; phylum Streptophyta; class Pinopsida; order Pinales; family Pinaceae; genus Pinus; species Pinus albicaulis. Next base: position 1,077,517,037 of record CM076577.1, on the reverse strand, counting down.
TTCTAACCATTTCAACATTGATGGTCACATTAAGGAGAATTATTGGATGTTTGGTATGTGTTATACTCTTTATGTGAATACCCCCATGCACTATATATTTTTCTAAGCATAGTGGTGGGAATAAAATGGGAGGAAAGGACCTCCACTTTAGGGTTTCATATAGATGAAAAGTTCCCCACACATAGGTGTTCAGGGGTAGTGCCCCAAAAAAACGTTTTTGGAAAAAACAAATTCTCCCTTTATGATGGTTTTCATAGCATTTTTCTAGTGCATGGTAGTTTACCCCATGGTTCTACAGTTTCAGTTAAAGGACTAAAGTTTTATCTAATCCAAGGTAATGGATTCGTAGTTTATAATTGTCGTGGGATATATACATATATACATACATATGTGTGTGTGTGTGTCTGATGGTCTAAAAATTAATATACTAATAAAAAAAATGATCTTCTCGTTTTGGGTTTCTCGAGTAAATTATATGTTAATGCATGTGTTTTACATTGAATAATTTTCATTTTATTAAGAATCTATTTGAAACAATTAACTATATAAGGTTAAAACCTATGTTTTGTATTAAATCACTTTCGGTTTCAATGGGAAACTTTTATGGCTAATGTGTTTTTCTTGAAATGTGATAGACCCCATTAAAATGGGAAATATATTGAAATGATTCCTATGGTGTAATAAAATAGTTGAGTAGTTTAAAGATATAGATGCATAAATTCAATGAGCATAGTTTTGAGATATATAAGTCCAAAATGGAATAGTTGTTGGTGAACAAATATCAGTGGATCACTATGGATATATTTTCTTCATTAAAAGGGATATTTCTAGAAGGATGGACTAAGTTGGAAAGAAGGGAAAATATCACAATTATATGTTAATGTGCATGTGTTTTACATTGAATATTTTTCATTTTGTTAAGAATCTATTTTCAAAACAATTAACTATATACTTTGTTAAAACCTATGTTTTGTATCAAATTAATTTTGGTTTAATAAAATTTTATGGCTAATGAGTTTTTCAATGTGATGTTGTACTCCTAATAAAAAGGGGACATATATCGAAATGATTCATATGGTGTAATAAAAGAGTTGAATAGTTTAAAGATATAGATGCAGAAATTCAATGAGCATATTTTTGAGATATATAAGTTCAAAATGGAATAGTTGTTGGTGAACAAATATTATTGAATCACTATGGATATATTTGTTTCAGTAAAATAGATTTTTCTAGAAGGATGAACTAAGTTGGAAAGAAGGGGAAATATCACAATTATATGTTAATGCATGTCTTTTACATTGGATATTTTTCATTTTATTAAGAATATATTCGAAACAATTAAATATATATAAGGTTAAAACCAATGTTTTGTATCAAATTACTTTTGGTTACAATGGGAAACTTTATGGCTAATTTTCTTTTCTTGAAATGTGATAAACCCCATTAACATGGGATATATATCGAAATTATTCATATGGTGTAATAAAATAGTTGATTAGTTTAAAGATATAGATGCATAAATTCAATTAGCATATTTTTCAGATATCTGAGTCCAAAATGGAATAGGTGTTGGTGAACAAATATTAGTGGATCACTATGGATATATCTGCTTCATTTAAAACGGATTTTTCTAGAAGGATGGACCAAGTTGGAAAGAAGGGAAAATATCACAATTATATGTTAACGGATGTGTTTTAAATTGAATATTTTTCATTTTATTAAGAATCTATTTGAAACAATCAACTATATACGGTTAAAACCTATGTTTTGTACCAAATTACTTTTGGTTCAATGGGAAAATTTTATGCCTAATGTTTTTTCCTTGAAATGTGATAGACCCCAGTAAAATGGGAGATATATCGAATTGATTCCTCTGGTGAAATAAAATAGTTGAATACTTTAAAGATATACATGCATAAATTCAATGAGCATAGTTTTGAGATATATAAGTCCAAAATGGAATAGTTTTTTGTGAAAAAATATCAGTGGATCACTATGGATATATCTACTTCATAAAAAGGGATTTTTCTAGAAGGATTTCCATTAAGTTGTAAAGAAGGGAAAATATCACAATTATATGTTAATGCATGTGTTTCACATTGAATATTTTTCATTTTATTGAGAATCTATTTGAAACAATTAACTATATAAGGTTAAAGCCTATGTTTTGTATCAAATCAGTTTTGGTTTCAATGGGAAACTTTTATGGCTAATGTTTTTTTCTCGAAATGTGATAGAACCCATTAAAATGGGAGATATATCAAAATGATTCCTATGGTGTAATAAAATAGTTGAGTAGTTTAAAGATATAAATGCATAAATTCAATGAGCGTAGTTTTGAGATATATAAGGCCAAAATGGAATAGTTGTTGGTGAAAAAATATTAGTGGATCACTATGGATATATCTGCTTCATTAAAAGGGATTTTTCTAGAAGGATGGACTAAGTTGGAAAGAAGGGAAAATATCACAATTATATGTTAATGCATGTGCTTTACATTGAATATTTTTCAATTTATTAAGAATCTATTTGAAACAATTAAATATATAAGGTTAAAACCTATATTTTGTATCAAATTAATTTTGGTTTCAATGGGAAACTTTTATGGCTAATGTGTTTTTCTCGAAATGTGATAGACCCCATTAAAATGGGAGATATATCGAATTGATTCCTATGGTGAAATAAAATAGTTGAGTAGTTTAAAGATATATATGCATAAATTCAATGAGCATAGCTTTGAGATATATAAGTCCAAAATGGAATAGTTGTTGGTGAACAAATATCAGTGGATCACTATGGATATATTTGCTTCATTAAAAGGGATTTTTCTAGAAGGATGGACTAAGTTGGAAAGAAGGGAAAATATCATAATACAACTGTGTCTATTAGATGTTGAAGAATGTAGCTAGGTTCAACCTTCATTATTAATATATTTGTCAAAAAGAATTTATAACTATTGTTTACTAATAAAAATCTTTAACTATTATCAAAACAAAATTTTTTGTTAGGAAACAATAAAAGGCTATACAAGCGAAAAATGGTTATACTAATGATGAAAGAGTGAGAACTTCAATTTAGGAAGGTTGTATAGTATGTCTCTTCCGATGCACTACAACTTTTAAGTGGACTAATATTAAATTAAAAATAATAATAATAATAAAAAAAGGCCAATTAACAAGTTGTTGGTATTTTGTAATTGAAATAAGTTAACTCAAGAAAAATCTACTCAGATGGAGGCAGACCGATGGTATGTGGAGGAGAGAATAGGTACAGACCATAAGGCAAAGTATTCAAAAGGTAATGAAAAGGAACCATATGGAGGTGCAACTGGCCATGGAAAATTTCAGTGGAAGAAATGAAAATAGATATCTAAATAGTCATTTCTCAATTTGTATTTGACAGGAAGATATTTTTTCTCTGCTTCCAAAGTCTATTTTTCAGTGGAAGAAATGACAACACTAGTTAGCCATTTCTGAGGGAAATGGATGTAGCTCACCTAATTCTAATGTAAGAACAAAAATTATAATGCAAAACAAATTCAAATGCAGAACCAATTCTTAGGGCCCACAATAGCCATGCTATACAAATCATAAGGGCTCACAACATCCATGCTATAGTTGCTAGGTTCTTTGTATATTATAAGGATCAGAGTAGGCCATAGATCCTGTAATCACCTAGGGAAGGTTCCAAACCAAATTGGAATATTTGAATCCCTGAACTGTATTATAAATTCTTCTTGCAAATGGAATCAATTTGAAATTTTATGGATCCATTCCCAAGATGATGAAAAAAATCCTTTGTCAAAAAAATGTTACCAATAGAAACATTAAAAAAAATCAAAGTTGCATGAGAAAGGGAAGGGGCATGGCGGGAAAAAGTATGGTGGAGAGGACCACAAGCATATAAAGTAAACCTAAACCCTATAAAACAAAGACCTAAACATAAACAACATTTTTTTTCACTTTCCTTTGAAAATTATAAGAGGTTGAGGCCTAAAAGCACCTAATAGTAACATGCATTTGGAGAGCGTTAACATAGTGACAATGACAACCTAGTATCAACCATTTGGAGAGAATTAACATAGTGATAGTGACAACCTAATATCAGGTGTTTGGAGAGCATTAACATAGTGACAGTGAAAACCTAATATCAGGAATTTGGAGAGGGGATTTGGCATAACAACATTCTCATTTGGCAAGTTTGGAGTGAAAAAATTTTAGAAATATTCCTTTTAAACCAGAAATTACTACTCTCTACAATTATGAATATAGCTCACAAATTTATGATGTAAAATTTTAGTCCTTATTCTGACATATTTGAAATGAAAATTTGAAATTAGAGTTTACTATGTACTATAAATATGATTCCTTGTTAAATGTTTAACCATTTAATATTCATAAATAATGAATTTTAATTATGGATTTTGTTTATGAATTATTATATGAATCATTCTATGAACGATGAATATGAATATAGAATATGAATTGTGACTATATGAATTATGAATCTGAAAAAAGAAGATGAATTGTGATGGTATGAATGATGAAATTAGAAACATGGTAATTTGTAATTTCTATGTTTTTTTCCAAAATTTGATTCTTTTGGAAATTTGGTAATCTGTAATCTGAGCCAGACACAAACATAGAGATAAAGGAACTAGACACAGAGATACAGATAGAGGAACTATAGAGGCTGGGTCCCGAAACAAAACCTTCATAAAACTATAAATTCAATGACAAAGGAGAAGGATAGCATACCTGGAAATTCATAGACGACAAGAGCACGAAGCTGCAACAAGAAGATGAGCTAGGAGATTGCTGAAGACGTCATGGAGGATGCAAACCAAATTCCCTGTGAACAAAAAATAAAAAATTAAAATCAAACAAAAAAAAATCAATAAAAAAAATACAAAAAAAAAATAGAGCAAAACCTCACCTCGTCATCTCTGCGCAACAGAGAAACACCTCACCTCGTCGCCCCTAAAAACACACAGACGTGAGATAGATAGATGCGAGATGGATATACATGAAACAACAAACAGACAATGGTAATACGCCTGAAACCTATTAAGGTTTGCAGGCTGATATATTTATCAGAACAAGTTCGACCGAACTATTTTAAAAGTTCGGTCTATTAGCTCGGTGAACTTTTGTTGCCGATTTTCCCATCTCTGACCAAAAATATGTTTTCCTATGCCATCCATACGCCATCAATGTAAACGAAAGAATGAGTTCGGCCGAACTAATTTCGAAAGTTCGACCGAACTCTCGAACAGTTCGGTCAAACTTTTATAAAAGTTCAACTGAATTGTTGAGAAAACAAGTTTTCCGCCCCTGATTCTCACAAAAGTGTAACCCAACTTCGCATTTTTACCCATATATGAATATCAAGACAAGGTAGAATTCCCTGTATGTAAAGAGAATAGATATTGTATAGATGTACAAGGTCCTACAGTTCCAAAGAAGGTTTTGCGTCACATGCCGATTATACCTAGACTTCAACAAATATTTCATTGCAAGTCACTTGCACAATTGATGGACTAGCATGTAAAGAATAGGAGTAAAGATTGATTCATGATAATTTTGACCGACTCTAAAGCATTGAAACACATAGAGGAAAAATGGCCAACAAAATTCAAAGATGAACCCCGTAGTATCAGGTTTGGTATTGCAATTGATGGAGTGTGCTCATTCTCTTTCATGAGCTCAAATTATAGTGTTTGGCCAGTCAGATTGATAGTATACGATATTCCCATATTGATGAGTGTTAGAAAGGAGCACCTTATGTTGACTCTCTTTGTTCCAGGAAAACATAAAGTTGAAAACATGGATGTTTATCTTGCACCTTTTATTGATGAGATGCAATTGTTATGGAAAGACATAAGAATGTATGACATATCCCGTCCTCCATCAAATAGGTCCTTCATGTTGTATGATGTGCTATGTTGGACTATCATGATTTCCCAGGACTTGGTTTTTGTTTTGGTAAGATATTTTTTTTAACATATTTACACTCATAATTTTTGTCATCCCAACTTTCATACTTAGTTTTATACTATTATTTTGATGTTATTAAACTTATTGAATTGTACGGCTTCAAACAAAGGGGATATTTGCATATCCAATATGCGCAAAAAAATTTCAAGGGAAGTATTCTAAAGATCTTCATAAATATATTTATGCAAACAACAAAGTTTTTATACCACCAGATCATAGGTTTAGAAATTGCCATAAGAATCAATTTTATGGAAAATTTGAAAATAAAGGCCCTCCCATGATTATGGGTCCACTTGATTGGCTTAATAAGTATGAATATGCTGAATTGAAATCTTGGCATGATATTTTTGATGGGGGTGATTCTATTCAAGAACCAAAACAAGTTGTAATTAAGATTCCAAAAGGGATGAAAAGGAAATCTATCTATTTTTTTTTTTTAGCTCCCATATTGGAAGGATCTATTAATATCTCACCTATTAGATCTTATGCACATCTTCAGAAATGTCCTAGATTCAATTTTACAACATATAGTAGGCAAAGATAAGGACACCTTGTCTTTGAGGATAGCTATTGCTATTTCATGTACCAAATTTGATAGAAAACATTTGTGGCCAAATAGGGAAAAATAAAAACATGTAGAAGCTCCATGGATTTTGAAAAAGAAAGAGCCGGACCAAATAAAAAATGTCATAAGGACACCTATTAGCTATGGGCCATCATTAAATAAATCTTTTATAATTGATGGGCATATCACAAGATTTAAAACACATTATTTTCAAAATTTTATGAAGGTATTATATATCAAAATTTAATAATTATTGGTAAAATTGGTTAGGTACTAATAATATTTTTATATTATATTGTGTGACAAAAATAAATAATGATGATATTTGATATATGTGTTTGACAACATATCATGTCGTTGGCAATTAGGGGGATCCATGTCTTATCGTTGACTTGAGGAATGGCATAAGTCGATTGTTAGAATTTGCAAGGTATGTGGTATGGAATTTTCATGTGTGAGAGACATAGAGATATTGTATTGCATTTTAATTTTTGCCTAAGGTTCATACTAATTTAGTATTCTTATAAATGGAAGAAGGAAATTGCAGAAATTGTATGTGTATTTGAGAAGGAGCTCCCTACAAGTTTCATGGACATACAAGTCCATTTACTTATACACCTAGTCGATGATAATGAATTGACAGGGGTCGTATCAACGAGGTGGATTTTTTTCTTTGAGAGGTATATGAAAACTCTAAAAATACATGTCCGACAAAAGACACATCCAAAGGGTTGCATGGCTGAAGGGGATTCATTGAATGAAGATCTATGTGAATTCATTAGTAAGGATTTCAATGATGGGCCATGCTTTTGGGATGAAGAATGAGCATTAGATATTATTGATGGATAAAAACCAAAATATAATGGTGTTCAAGTAGAAATTAGTAAGTTAACTCATGATAATTGTGATTGTTTTTATTGCGGCCATTAATCTACTCTGTAATTTATTTGTCAAATTAACAACATGGCCTTTGGAGTTTGAAATAAGCATGTTGAAATGTAATAGGTGTAGAAAAAAACTGCTATACTCGAAAAGTTCATTCTGTACCACATCAAATTTATGAATAAATTCATTGATTTATATGATAAAAAAGATAGAATAAGATTTAGAAGCAAGGAAACAATTTAAAATATCAAACCCAATGAATATTCCATTTCTTATTGATCTGCAAGGGGAATGGGGAAAATATTTCACACTAGAATGAGTTACTGAACAGATTCAAAATCAAATAAAAGATGTAGGTATAGATTGAAACATAAAAAAATATGAAATCAACATGTCTAGAGGATGTGAAAGAAAGGTATCATTGGAATTTTAGAGAATGTTGTTTCCTTATAGTTTTGACACTATTAACTATTTTAATATTCGTCATTATATTTGTTTTAACCAAAATAAATGTTATTTCGTAGGAAATGAAATATCCAACAACGTGGGCATATGGTCAACATTATCATGTACAAAGTGTAGATGTAAAGAGATGATCTTTTGATTGTGGCATCATGGTTGACTTCAATAAATCAAGTTGTTCAAGCTCAAAAGATACGAATATTATTGAAGGGAATCTGCAATATGTTGGGAAAATACAATATATTAATGAGTTGGATAACCATTTTTTTAAATGTAGATGGTATGAAGCATTTGATAGGACACGAAGACATGATACCCATAGTGGATTGTTTTATATAGATTCTTGAAATTTTCTAATAGAGGATAAGGAGCCTTATGTTCTACCAATTCATTTTGAGAAGGTATTTATTTAACACAGAATAAGCAATAGTGATCAATAATATATTAATACATTATTTATTGTGAATATATACATGTGTTATTACTCAATAAAATTATTATAACATAGGTATAATATATGTATGTACTTGTTCATGTGCAGGTATTTTTCTATCAATTTATTCTAAACCCAAAATGGAAATTTGTCATACATTATGATCCAAGATTAAGGCATGCATTTGATGATGCATTAGTGGATATTGAGAAAAACAACGATGGCCAAAAAAATGAGAAAGAGGGATTAGAGATCATCAAAGTAATTAACATCCATGATGATGCTGAAGATGGTTATGTTCAGGTACACGAAGACAACAATACAGAGTTACAAGATGTTATGGAAGAAAACAATATGGATGGTATAGAAAATGATGATCCAAATACATCTGGTAACAATATGGATGGTATACAGTTAAATTTCATTGATCATGAAGATTATGGAAGGAAAGACAAGGATGATGATAATATCAACTGCTTGAAAGATCATATGAACATTGAAAATGATACAATGGATGACATTGTTGCAGACAATGATGCTAATGACCAAGACTTTTAAATTTTCAGAATTATTTGTAATCCATGTTTAAAAAATCATGATTCTTATGGCCTAAACTTTGAAATTCTTCAGTATTATTTATGTCAATACAAATTACCTATTGCAATATTATTAAAGTGTTCAATATATGGTATGAATTGTTGGCAAAAAAAAGAAGGATTACTTAAATGTTTCTTCCATTCATTTTGTATAAACATATGTTCATGAAGACATAAAAGTTAATAAAATATTAATGCCCATATCTCACAATGATTTTAATACACAAATTTGCTAACTTTGTTATTTTTATATTGTTTGCATTTTAATTTGGTCGACCTAGTCTTACATTTAATTATCAATCCATGTAGCCTTAATTTTTACAATATTTTCACACAAATTCTATGCTAATGCAGATTATGACTAGTATAAATTAATATAAACCCAAAGTCATTGCAAACACACTCTCAACAATCAACAAAGTTGTTTCACACTCACAGATTCAATGCAAACAAATACTACATAATAAGCTACTTTGTCATTCAACCACTCTCACAATACTCCTAAAAACTATCACTCATTCAACCTGCACACATAAAATGAAGTGCAATCCAAACTGTAACATCAAAGAAAATAATTCACTTCCACACTAAACTAAGGGATCGGCCCAGGACTTAAGTTTTCACCCCATCCAAATCTTATTGCAATTAATTAAATTTCACACATAATTAACTATAACAAAAACAGTAAAAAAAATCACATAAATGAAAAATATTTATGCAATATGTAATTCAACCACTCTCATAGCACTCCTGAAAACCATCACTCATTCAATTTGCACACATAAAAGGAAGTGCAATCCAAACTATAAAAACAAAGAAAATAATTCACTGCCAGAATAAACTAAGGGAGCAGTCCAGGAATTAACTTATCACACCATCCAAAGCTTATTGCAATTAATTAACTTACACACAAAATAAACTGTAATGGAAATAATAACAACAATCACATAGCCGAGAAATATTTATGCAATGTGTCATTCAACCACTCTCACAACACTCTTGAAAACCATCACTCATTCAATATGCACACATAATTTAAGGAAATGCAATCCAAACTGTAAAAACAAAGCAAATAATTCACTGCCACACTAAATTGAGGGACCGGTCTAGGAATTAAGCTGTCACACCCTCTGTTATCACTCCTCCAGATTCCTAAGGCTGAAGAAGGAATCCCAACAGAGGTAACCACAGACCAACATTTTAACTTGGTATCTAGCCCTACCAAGTCGGAGATGGCTCTCTCCAAAAATTTCACCGCCAAGAGGGCTGGATGAAAAGGTTTTAGGCTAGCTAAAAAGTGCAGAAAGGTTTGTTTTTTATTTGATTGGGGTTGATCTTGCTAGATGAGGATTAGGTCAAGGGGAATAGGTGAAGTAAAATGAGATGGAATTGCAGTCCATTCGATGGGGCAAGGTAGGTATAAGGTTTAAAACTTAAATGTGATTTGGTGAGATGGTTTAAGACCGATGAGGAGCTAGGAAGAGCATAGGAGATGTATTCTTCCTAAACTGAAGAAAATGGACAAATTATGACAAATTTCCCAAAAAAAACCATGAAAAACATGTATTCTGCCTATAAACTTGAAATTTATCATATAATAGACATGAAATTTTTATGAAATGACAAAAAAATCATACAAATGATCACAAATAAAAAACTATGCCAAACATTCATACCACATGAATCGCAAGGAAATAACTACAATTCTTCATTAATTTCTAGGCCAAGTTGGTTCTTGATCAATAGACTAGCATCCAAACTAGTTCCAACCTTTGAAAATGAGTCAAAAAGTACAAGATATAGACCTCAAACAACCTCTCCCAACCTCAGGGATCAAATCCATGAGAGGAGGAGTTGATCCACCAAAGTCTGAACTATTAAAAAATAATTAACTCAGAAATTGACATAAAGCACACATAATAAAGCACAAACAAAATAAAGGTGGAAATGGAAAAAGCCTCATGGCTTCCTCATGTATTCTCTCTTATTAAAATAATTTATTTTACAATTTAAATATATGAGAGAAAATGTATAAGATAGTCTGTGCTATCTTAGACTCCTTTAGTTGAGATAATTTCTCACCAAAAACCCACCAAGATAGGAGTTACTAAAAAAACTCCAATATTTGAGGAACAACCCAAGAGTTAGGCACATATTCCTAACTTGGAATATTTAATTTATTTATTTATTATTTTGGATTTATTATTTTTATTTGAGAGAGACTAACATGAACTGAAACCTAGAGTGTAGGGTGGTCAAAGTGACTCGTCCCTAACTTTTTGAAAATTGATTCATTGCACCTCATCATGAGTTTTAACCTAATGTATTTACCCTAAGTAATAGTAAAAACATGATATTTACATTTACATCATTGAGTTACAGAGGTAAAAACATGATTCCCCAAGATAAAAACTCAAATTTTCACAAAAACTTAGAAAAATCAGACAACTGTCAAACACGCCATCCCTTTGTCAAACACGCCCTCCATCTTGCAGGGTGCTTTTGACTGGGTTGTAGGTGTCCAAATTGGCTCCAAGATGGCTTGTTGGAAATAAATTCAAGTATAATTTATGAACATGCATTTATTTTTTAAAATGAAGCTCATTTACCCCATCAAAAATTAATCCTCCCAAGACTGCTCAACGTGCGGTGCTAGGGCCAAAAATGAGGCAGAAACATGATTTTTTGGTGGTTTTTTGACATTTTCACATGCTTGTGTTGCAAACCAAGGCTTTAAAAATTGTTTTATGAGATGTATTGATCATTTGGAATCTAATTGTGGTGGCCTTTTGGTCAAAATATGGCTAAAAAAGGAGCGCAATGCCAAGGGCACTGCGTGCCTAGGCGCACCCTCCATTTGCAAGCACACCCTCCATTTTGCAAACACGCCCTCCATCTTGCAGGCCACTTTTTGAGGTCTTCCTGGTGTCCAAATTGGGCCCAGGATAGCTATTTGGAAATATTATCATATATAATTTCAAAATATGCCTTTATTTTGCAGAATGGACACCATTTTACCTGTCAAAATGGATTCTCCTAAGACTGATAAAAAAATGTAGAATGAGGGTGCAAAAATGCAGTGTGATTTTGCAAGAAACTTTTAAAAGCCTTCCTCAACTCCAAATTGAGCTCAATATAGCTCATTAGAAATCTATCTCTGTCTATTTATTTTTTTAATCATCAAGAAAGTCATTTTTAAACTCTATCTAGGAGAAAACTTGATTTTCCCAAGGTCGCTCCAGAAGTGCAGAAAACCTCTTGTAGAAACTGTATTTTTGAAATTTATCCAAAAAAATGACACCTCTGTAAATAATTAAGGAGGTTTTTATTCCTTGACATATGATGGAAAAAACGCTCTCTCATGTTCGTCAAATTTATCTCCGTTTGGTTAGAAACACGGTTTTATGAAAACTGGCTTTATGTGTGGGAAATGATTTGTCTCTTGGAATGAATTCTTGAAAAATGACGGAGATATGATGTTTATGAGTTGGAATGGCCTCATACTTGCTGAAATGAACTCCCTTATTTCTCCTATACTCATATGTCTCTGATTCCATAGCAAACCCTAGCTCAATGGGAGAGGAAATTAGGGTTTGGTGTAGGCAAAACAGGGGATTTGGGAAATTTATAGGAATGAAGGTGTTTAGGGGTTGTCTAAATTCTTGGAGAAATTTAGGGGGATAGGGATAGATGTTAGAGAGTGAAGGGAAGTGAAATTTCTAGAAATTATTTAGGGGAAGGGGTCCAAAACGGAAAAACACAACCCTAACCTAGAAAGTGTCAAATTGTAGTAATAGGCTAGGGTTTGTGGAAAATTGATGATTTTGAGGGATAGGAGTGATGTGAAGTGTTTATTAAGGAATTTTAAGGATAGGTGAAGGTGTAAGAGCATCAGGATACAAGTATTGTTGATGATTTAACCATCGAAGGCATGGAACCAAGAAAAATTCCCTCAAAACCCTAGGAGAGGGAAATCAGCTTTCCAAGCACAACTGAGAGACAAATATGGTAAAAAAAAAACCAATTAATTGGAAATGATAGTTTGTAACCTGAAATTTTTTAAGAACTTTGACTATTACTACTCCTTAAAAAGATGAATTTGATGGTGAAATGACCAATTTTCATGATTTTGACCCTATGACCTAATGATGGCACAACATGGAAGAATGAGGTGAATGATGAACATGATTACTATGGGATTCTTTCAAAAATGAATGACCTGACCATCATGATGTTAATTGACCATGGAAGTGAAAGGAGTAGTAATTATCTCAATACTCTAATCAGTGACCAAATTTTTGCATGACCTAGTGGAATAATAAAAAAATTCTAAGTGAGACCCTAATATGATATGAAAAGAGGATTTTTGGTCACTGATGATAGTATGAAAATACCGACACTAACATTGGCCTCATTGGAGATGATAGCGCTGAAATATGTGTCAAGAACCACAAAACTTTGGATTTTTCAGATCAGTGCCTCTTCCATTGGGCCGATATGGTAAAAAACTCAAACTGAAAAACATGACAAAATGTTGACAACGCAATTGACACAAAATGACTTTGAACTGTCTTGAAATTGTCTCAAAAAATGACTCAAGACTTGAATTACTTGAATGCAAAATGAACTTGAAAATGGCAGAAAGTCAATGAATCTCTATGGCCTTCACTTCGGGCTTCGAACTCCAGTGCTTTTCTACTTCACACTTGTAGAAAACTAAATATTGAAAGAAAATTGCTGCTAAAAAAAAAATCAAATCAAACTGAAATGATACCAACCTACGGTAATCTGCTGCACAATTGCTGATTAGGTGAAATGATCCTTCCAGTGTAACCAATCCAGGAGATGGCTACTTATTGAAGTTCTTCTCTCACTTTCCTCGAGTAGGCAACATGATGTACATGTAGGCAACTCACAATAAAAACTGAAACCAAGGCTTATTCTGACAAATAAGACAACATTCATCTTCTCCAATGGTTGCAAAAGACTATTGAAGGGATCTTGAAAATCTCGAAACATTACCTTGTCTTGAGATCCAAAAACAAAAATACAAGTATTCCCCTCATTCTAATATGAAAGAACACTTGGATGTTGATCGAAAGGAAGGCATAGGGAAGTATAACCTTCTGCTATCTGAGTGTTGGCTGTAAATTACTCAAGCATGAGAAATTATGACTCAATCTCTGGCATACTATCCCTCTTAGGCTCATACTCCTCAAATTCATATTCTAAGTCATCCTTAAACATAAAAAATTATTCAAGATTATCAAACATGACAACCCTATCATCTTCTTGAAAGAAAAAAATATCTGTTAGTTGATCTCCTTGCAGGAAATCATCATCATAAATTGGTTTACTCATAACAATTTCCTGTGTAGTTTAATCAAAATCCTCATCGAAATTATCTTCATATTTATCGTACTTAGGAAAATCAGGTTCAAGAGAAACTTCATCAAATACGAACATTGAAAAAGGATATTGTCTTTCTTCATGCTGATCTATAAATCTAGTTTCAGGATTTTCCTCATTTAAATTTAGATTTTAATTTTCAAAAGTGGAAGAAGATTTACTAACACCTTCTTGATTATGTGAACACTGCAAACCTACATTAGCTTGGTCTGTAACATGAATTTTTAGGAGTTGATCTATCTCATATTTAGACAAAGGAGAAAGTAATTTTTGTTTTCTCTTGATAGAACAACAATTGTCTTCTTTCCCTCCTAAAGATTCACAAGGATGCTGAATATATTCTTTAACATTTGGCTGATCAAATTTTTGTACCGCTACAAGAATTTTCTCCTGTGGGAAGTATTTATGAACATCAAGACAATAAACATCATCTTTTCCTTCCACGAGAGAAAACACTAGCCCTTTTTGGTGATGAAAAGGATTTTCATGCAAAGCCTCCAAGATCTCTTCATCCATGAACTCATTATCATCATAATAATTCTCTAGATTTTAAATGAAAACCTCAAAATGATCACAACAATTATTAACCAGAGACAAAGAAGGGTAGGACTCCTTGTATTCTTCATAAAATGTTTAATGGAAAACTCCAAGAGAACAAATACTGGCAGGTGGAAAACCTTCATACCAAGATTGTGATTTTCCTTCAAGAGAAGCCATGAACATCTTTAAGAGACAATCTTTAGGAAATTCAACCTTCAACTTGCGTGTATGCATGTGAAATTTAACCATATGTAAAGCAACATCATTCCTATCATCATATTTAAACATAGGCAAATTCGTTTGCCAATCTACCTTAGGCATTTTATTTGGGAAACCTGGAATGTGATATCTTTTCATTGGAGCATACCTTCTTGCAACAGATTCCATCTTGAAAATTTCTTCAAGCTACTAATTTTCGTGCAAGGGAATGGCCATGAAGTGTTTATTTTTTGGATCTTTCAGTCAATGGAGTCGCCAGGTGAATGGTACAACCTTACTATGTGTCCAAATGTTGTTCACCATCAACAATTATATCTAAACTTTGTCATTCTTTCCCAGTGAAGATATGATCTTTCATTCCCCGACAATGGCGATAGTATGTTATCACTCCACTAGATTCCTAAGGCTGAAGAAGGAATCCCAATAGAGGTAACCACAAACCAACCTTTTAACTTGGTATATATTTAGCCCTACCAAGTTGGAGAGGGCTCTCTCCAAAAATTTCATGGCCAAGAGGGCTAGATGAAAAGGTTTTAGGTTAGATAAAAAGTGTAGAAGGGTTTGTTTTTTATTTTATTGGGGTTGAGCTTGCTGTATGAGGATTAGGTCAGGGGGACTAGGTCAAGGAAAATGAGATGGAATTGTAGTCCATTCGATGGGGAAAGGTAGGTAGAAGGTTTAGCACTTAAAGGTGATTTGGTGAGATGGTTTAAGACTGATGAGGAGATAGGAAGAGCATAGGAGATGTATTCTTCCTAAACTGAAGAAAATGGACAAATTATGACAAATTTCCCAAAACAGAGCATGAAAAACATGTATTTTTCCTATCAAATTGAAATTTATAATATAATAGACATGAAATGTTTATGAGATTAGAAAACATTCATACAAATGATCACAAACAAAAAAATATGCCAAAAATTCATACCACATGAATCCCAAGGAAATAGCTGCAATTCTTCATTAATTTCTAGGCCAAACAAGTTCTTGATCAATACACTAGCATCCAAATTGATTCCAAAATTTGAAAATGAGTTAAAAAGTACAAGATATAGACCTCAAACAACCTCTCCCAACCTCAGGGGTCGAATCCATGAGAGGAGGAGCTGATCCACCAAAGTCTGAACTGCAACCTAGAGTCTAGGGTGGTCAAAGTGACTCAACCCTAAATTTTTGCAAACTGATTCAGTACACCTCATCATGAGTTTTAACCTAATGTATTTACCCTAGGTAATAGTAAAAACATGATAGTTACATTTACATCATTGATTTATAGAGGTAAAAACATGATTCCCCAAGATAAAAAGTCAAATTTTCATAAAAACTCAGAAAAATCAGACAACTGTCAAACACGCCATCCCTTTGTCAAACACACCCTCCATCTTGCAGGCTACTTTTGAATGGGTTGTATGTGTCCAAATTGGCTCCATTATGGCCTGTTAGAAAACCCTTCAAGTCTACTTTCTAAATATTCCTTTAGTTAAATTGAAAACGAAGCTCATTCCCCCCTGAAAACTAAATCCTCCCAAGACTGATTAGCGCCAGGGCTAGGGCCAAAAATGAGGTAGAAACATGATTTTTTGGTGGTTTTTTGACATTTTCACTTGCTTGTTTTGCAAACCAAGGCTTGAAAAGTGGTTTTATGATATGTATTGACCATTTGGCATCTAATGGTGGTGGTCATTTGGTCAAAATATGGCTCAAAAAGAGCTCAGTTCCCTTGGGTGCGCCCTCCCTTTGGAAAACGCGCCCTCCCTTTGGCAAACACGCCCTCCATTTGGCAAACGTGCCCTCCATTTGGAAAACACACCCTCCATATTGCAGGCCACTTTTGGAGGCCTTCTCGATGTCAAAATTGGGCCCAGGATAGCTCATTGGAAATCTTATCCTATCTAATTTCATAATTTTCCTTTAGTTTGCAAAATTAACTTGATGTTACATGTCAAAAATTGATTCTCCCAAGACTGGTCAAAAAGTGCAGAATGAGGGTGCAAAAATGTAGTGTACTTTTGTAGGAAAATTTTGGAAGCATTAATCAACTAAGAATTGGGCTCAAGATATCTCATTGGAAATATATCTCTATCTAGTTATCATTTGACTCATCAATAAAGTCATTTGGACACTCCATCTAGGAGAAAACTTGATTTTTCCAATGTCGCTCCAGAAGTGCCAAAAACCTCTTGTAGCAATTGTATTTTTGAAATTTATCCAAAACCATGACACCTGTGTAAAAATTGAAGGAGGTGTTTCCTCATTGGCCTATGATGGACAAAAAACTCTCTGAATTTTTTCAAATTCATCTCTGTTTGGTCAGAAACACAGTTTGAAGAAAAGATGGCCCTATGTGTGACAAATGATTTGTCCCTTGGAATGATTTTTTGAAAAATGATGAAGATATGATGTTTATGAGTTGGAATGGCCTCATACTTTCTGAAATGGCCTCCCTTTTGCCTCCTCTACTCAGATGTCTCTGATTCCATAGAAAACCCTAGCTCAGTGGGAGAGGAAATTAGGGTTTGGTGTAGGCAAAACAAGGGATTTGGGAAATTTATAGGAATGAAGGGGTTAGGGGCTGTCTAAATTCTTGGAGAAATTTATGGGGATACGGATAGATGTTAGAGAGTGAAGGGAAGTGTAATTTCTATAAATGAGTGAGGGGAAGGGTTCCAAAAGGGAAAAACACATCCCTAACCTAGAAAAGTGTCAAATTGTAGCAATAGGCTAGGGTTTGTGGAAAAATGATGATTTTGAGGGATATGAGTGACGGGAAGTGTTTAGGAAGGTATTTTAAGGATAGGGTAAGGTTTAAGAGCATTAGGATATAAGTATTGTTGATGATTTAACCATGGAAGGCATGGAACCAAGAAAAATTCCCTCAAAACCCTAGGAGAAGGGAATGAGCTTTCCAAGCACAATTGAGAGACAAATATGGTAAACACAAAACTACTTACCTATAAATGATAGTTTGGAACCTAAAATTTTTGAATAAATTTGACTATTACTACTCCTTTAAAATATGAATTTGATGGTGAAATGACCAATTTTCATGATTTTGACCCTATGACCTAATGATGGAATAACATGGAAGAATGCGCTAAATGATGACCATGATGACTATGGGAATATTTCAACAATTCATGGCCTGACCATGATTATGTTCATTGAACATGGAAGTGAAAGGAGTAGTAATGATCTCAATACCCTAATCATTGACCAAATTTTTGCATGACCTAGTGGAATAATATTTTTTTTTTAGTGAGACCCTAATATGATATGAAAAGAGGATTTTTGATCACTAATGGAAGTATGCAAATAGTGACACTAACACCATCTAAATATTACTACAATTAATTAAATTACAAACATAATTAACTATAACAACAATAGTAACAACAATCACACAACTAAGAAATATTTATGAAATCTATCATTCAATAATTTCCACAACACTCATTCAATCTACACATAAAATTAAGTGCAATCGAAACTATAAAAACAAAGAAAATAATTCATCACCACACTAAACTGAGGGGCCGGTCCAAGACTTAAGTTGTCACACCATGCAAAGCTTACTGCAATTAATTAAATTACACACAGAATAACTATAACAACAACAGTAATATCAATCACATAACTGAGAAATATTTATGCAATATGTCATTTAACCACTCTCACAACACTCCTGAAAACCATCACTCATTCAATCTGCGCACATAAAAGGAAGCACAATCGAAAATGTAACAAAAAAGAAAATAATTCACTTCCACACTAAACTGAGGGACTTGTCTAGGACTTAAGTTGTCACACCAGCCAAAGCTCACTGCAATTAATTAGTTGCATAGAATTAATTGTGACAACAGTAGTAACAAAAATCACATAACTAATAAATATTTATCCAATCTATCATTCAACCACTATCAAATTTTTTTTGAAAATCATCACTCATTCAATCTGCACACATAGAATGAAGTGAAATCCAAACAGTAACAGTAAAGAAAATAATTCACTACCACACTAAACTGAGGGAATGGTATAAGAATCAAGCTACCACACCATCCAAATATTACTGAAATTAATTCAATTATGCACAAATTAACTGTAACAATAGTAGGAACAACAATCACATAACTGAGAAATATTTATGCAATTAAGTATTCCACTCTAACTAACTAGTGATCACTGATAAGAAGGAGGGTCCTTCCTCCTCAGCAGGGGTTGATAGACTAAAAAGAAAACAAACTACTCAGAGGAAATTATTGAACCACCAAATTGATATTTGCAATAATAAAAGTATCAAGATTACAGAGATATGGTATTTCACCCTTTCCAATCCTATTCATCAATTCTTTGCTCTATCCCTCGTGGGAAGACAATATTCTCTTTTATAGTTCTTAATTACAATGATAATATCATCAGGAGAATCTTTCGATTCTTATGTGATCTTAAAATAAAAATACATCTTAACAATTACACAACGATTTCCATGGAAGGGGTAAAACTATAACAATTTCCTTTAATTACAAATAGAGTTACAAAATATTTGAACCAGATGATATGGATGTTCCACAAATATCTCCAAGTGATGAGCTGTTTATTTTGACTTTGATGCACTCCTATATCTAGTTTGATTAGGAAAAGAAGCACGTTTATAAGCGACTATTTGTGTAACAACAATCCAAATAGGTAAAGGAACTAGGTAAAGGAACCTTAATTAATCCAAATAGGTAAAGGAACTAAAATGTAATCCTATAAAAACAAGCTTCGAAAAACCATCCAAACCTAAAACAATCCATACATTAGTGTTATGAAAAAAATCAACCTAAGACAATAGTTCTAATGTTAAACTATAAGTAGAATTGGATTAAGAAAGCGTCAAGTGAATAGGGACATACTTAGGTGAATAAGGGTTGTTACAATAATAATATATGGTCCTATTAGTAAAAAAGGGATCAAAGAAATAGGAAAATAAGTAGGAAAAACATGAAAATCCTGTTACCCAACATATCCCCCCACCTTAAGCTTCTGCATTTCCTCATGCAGACTCATGTCACTGATGCCTGACATGCCGAGAGTGAACTTGTGTGAGGTTGTAAGTTCTCACCATGTCTTCACCTCTGACCCTATATCCTTGAGAAATAACCAATTTTGCTTCCCAAAACTTATTATTAATAGCATATGGATTTGATATTGATAGGTGGGTAACCAAACAAGAGGGAGCTTGAATATAAGTTCTATCCAGCCTGCACCACTCCTCCTAATACAATTAACATACTGATGAACTATGTAAAGTTCATGCTCAAAATTATGATAACAATAGGGGTCTCCCTTCTTCAATTATTTTTAAGAAATATCCCATCTCAACTTGCTTCCTTCTAAGGCACTAGTTCTCATTCCTTGTATATTTCTCTGGTATCTTCGTAGAAATGATTCTCTATGGTCCATCAACAATGTCTTAGTGGCTGGGACCTGCCATATTTTATTGTAATTGTGTGCAACAACTTCAGTTGAACTAGATTCTCCTCTAATAAACAATTCTACTCATTCTTCATTATCTATTACAATATCATGGGGAACTTTCCAGCCTATTTGATTTTTCATAAAGGAAACAAAAGCCCTGAGTTGTACATATCCCACATAGGGCATTAATTTGAATGATTGTTCCCAAAATAAAGAAAGATCATGTAGGTACAACTCACACAACAAATGTTATTATGAGAAATTAGCACTTTGAAATGTTTCTAGGAAGTCTTGTATCCGCTTTGCCTTATATGGTTTCTTTTCCTTTAGGGCTATTGATTGGAAGAGATAATGTTTTTCTTGAAAATATAAAGGATAAGAAGGAGAAGGAATCCTACTACATAATAAGCCATTAATGAGCTCATAAATGAGATCCTTTTCTTGATGTAACAAATTAACCTCTCTTTGCAATTCCTTCACCTGTTTCATTTATTGATTCCTCTCCTAAATTTTCACAAATTTCGCAATTCTTGATTTTTCTGCCCACTCCATCAATGTGGGTCTTCTCAAAAGTTTGCATAATGGGTACTTGTTGGATACATAACTTAATTCTTCGTCCAATGAATGCCTGCACTTGAAATTTGAGTAAACCTATTAGGAGATAAGCCAAAAATACAATTAAAACAATATTTTTTATAATTTCCCTCCAAAATATTTACATGTACCTCTTTTTAAATTTAAAGGATTTTGATTGGTTTACATATTATGTGCGTGAAAATTTCATGGGAAATTTTGGGCTAAAATTTCCTCTAATGTGCATTGTTATTAACACATGCATAAGATACATGACTTTGGATGGAGTATCTTATGAATAGAATTGCAAGGAAACATATCTGATGTTTGCATTCCAAATATATATGTTAACATTAACTATTTCACATATACATTGGATTGAGGGATGTTTTCATTCTATGTGTCCATTTGTATATGCCATTGATAAATTAATAATATAACCCTCCCAATAATTGACACATTTCTCTTTCTCAATGCTTTTTGTGTTAATATTTTTTTCCAAGCATCTAATGAATATAATGTCATTGTGACT
Organism: Pinus albicaulis; assembly: GCA_034641835.2. Lineage (NCBI taxonomy): Eukaryota > Viridiplantae > Streptophyta > Pinopsida > Pinales > Pinaceae > Pinus > Pinus albicaulis. The sequence goes on along the minus strand of CM076577.1, from coordinate 1,077,495,370 downwards.
ATAGAAATTGTAAAAAGTTTGTGCATTTGCTTTTCTCATGGGAAACATGTCAAACTATGGTGCAAGTGTACACATAGAAGTGAACAGTGATTCATGGAAATCATTGAAAATGTGATCATCATTCAAAAATCCTTTTTCCAATAACATTTTCATAATGGACACCACGTGAAATTGCGTAAATGAGCACACATATGAAACAATGCATGGAGAAATTGATCTAGAATCTAGAGATGAAATGCCCATTGTGAAATGTAGTAGAACTTGTTCAAAATGTCCACATATGGGATTCTGGTTATGTAACAAAATATTAAACTAATAGCCATGGATATCTTGGTTAAAGTGAAGATATGTCTTCCCATTCGTGAATAGCCAAACATTGGCCGCAAATGACAACTAATTTGAAAACCATTTGATGCGAAAAAAGCATCTCCCCACAAGATAATTGTTGAACCGGAAGAAGAAAAAGGAGGTGTAGCCAATCCTTGCAAATTAGTCTCAACATTAGTGACTTGGTGCAGATATTCAAGATACTTAGTACTTAGTTCAGTATGAAAATATTTCAAAGAAACATCATGTTCATGAGCTAAGGAATGGCGAAAATGATATACAATTCCTTGTCGTATTTCAAAAGATGTATAGCGGAAGTGAAGGAGAACAACAAACGAGTCAAAAGGGGAGTCACCTAGATAGTAGAAGAAACCTTGAAATATATATAAGTGGAATTTAAATAATATGTGATGAATTTCTTGGACATGTGGTCCATGTAATGCAAAAGCATTTTTTTGTTTCCATAAATGTAAATGTACACTTTTGACAATTTTTCAAATGTAATTCTTCTCCTGAATTCAGTAAGCACAATACACTCTGAGTATCCAACAAACAATTATTATCGAGGAAGGCCACAAAATTTTCTATATAGAATGTACCCCATCACTCCTGCTTTTTTGTTTTTTGTTTTCCTGACAATAGAATAGATGTGAGTATTTTTCTCTAAAAAAATGAAAATATAATAAAAATTATAAGTAGATGAGAACAATTACATTGATTGCACGTGTCCAAACTTCGACCACAACAAAATGGGAAAAAATATTAGCAAAAATAAAATCTCAAAAACAAGAAATTTTGATTTCAGGAAACCACTGCATACAAAGCACATTGACATTAGCTCTATACTAAATATCCTATCTAGAGAAGAAGGTGGAACCAAAACCTTGGCATCAAACTGAACCAGTGCATTTGTGAGCAAAAATAGATTCTCCAATGACATATGATATATTGGGAAAAAAAAGGTACAATAATGTGTTTGGCATAGCAAATGACTACATTAAGACAAAAGAATAAAGAAATAACAACATGTGTCAACAAATTGTTTAATACATATAATATTCTCTTAGATTTAACTTTAAACACCACCTCTGTGTCCTGGAATTGCTTTCACAATAGAACATATGTATCTACATCAATAACATTCCACAACGATATTTAGACATTAATTATAACTCAACAATAAAACTACAATAGCATGAGAAAATGAATGATGATGATAGAAAGAAAAATTAAAGATGGAAAAATGAAAGAAAAGACGAATGAAGAAAAGAAACATAAAAATTATATTTTCATGGGTTTGTTGTTTGCCTAAATCTATTGCAAATTATAATTTTTTATTTTTACCAATATAATAGTAGAAGAAACAATTGAAAGAAAAATTTGCATCTACTTCCTCATTAATATGATCATCATTCGGTCCTTCTAAGAGAAGAGGGAAAAAGTGGATCCGCGCCTAGCCAAGAAGCCCACCACAGTAAACCCTACGCCGAAGAAGGAGCAAGCCGATGGTGCTAAGTCGGAACAACCATCGCCAAAGGCTGAGCCTGTTACAGTTGTTAAGGTCGTAGCCGAAGTGCTGGAGCAGTTTTCTACTAAAACTAATGGAGCAGAGGCGGCACCTTACACCGATATGGCTCTCGCGCCGCTACGGATTGTCCCTGTACCTTTTGCTCCGCTCAGTCCCTGTTTCGCAGATCTGAAGCAGTAGTCAAAACTTGCAGGAAAACGGTGGCAGCTTCAGCCTCTCAATGGCGGCAAAGAATGGGTTTACAGGCTGGAGAAGGTTGATTGGCTTTCCAATCAATCTATTTCCCAGTCCTTTGTCTCGGCTCTGCCTCTGTCTATAAGTGACAATCTCTTCCCGAAGGAGAAATCTCCTCCCCATCAGCGCTATGGCAGACTTGCCCTTGGAAGCACAGGAGGCCACAGCTCTGTGTCTAGGAACCTCTTTGACTCCTTTCAGATTCAAATTTCTCATCCTACAGGCAAAACTGTCCTGCAATGGGTCAGTTCTTCAGATTTGGTGCTGGATCTCAAACTTGATCTTGAACGGCAGATTGGGATCCCTTCAGGCCTTCAGAGACTTCTCTTTCAAGGTAAACAACTTGAAGACCTTCTTCCTATCTCTTCTTACAGCATTATCAGAAACAACTCTTTAGTGTTAACCCTTCGTTTGAGAGGGGGTGCAGCAGGACAATCGTCCTCCGCTCCTCCTTTCTCTTACAAAGATGCTGTACACTCTGAGATCCCCAAACCCCCGGATGAATTTAAATCCAAGCCTTTTTTGATCAACAAAACAGAGGAAGTTCCCTCTGTCGAAATCACTCATGCAAATCCTGTAAATCATCTTCAAGAACTTGCAGAAAGAGCCATCATTTGCAGATTCAATGGACTGTGGCCGCGATCTCAGAACCTTTATTATTGGATTCATGCAAACTGGACTCATCAGTGTAAGGTCAGTTTCTGTTCAAAAGGATATTTCATTGTTTTATTTAATGATAGTAAGCATTATGAAAAGGCTTTAGGAGAAGGCCCTTGGTTCATGGGAACTGCAGGGCTCTTCTTAACTCCTTGGTTCCCAGATTTTGATCCAGCAACTGCAGTCATCACCAGGACACCTGTATGGATCAGGCTTCCAAACCTTCCTGTCCACTTATGGCATGTTGCAGTCTACAAAGAAATAGGCAACACCTTGGGCAGTTTCATTACGGGAGATTACAGGCGGGAAAATAAAGGTCTCTACACTTATGCCAGAATATGTGTGGAGTTAGACTTAAGCCAGGGTCTTCCAGACCAAATCATCCTCAAGATGAACGACTTTGTTTGGTCCTAGACTCTGGATTACGAAAATACTGCCGTCATTGCCACCAAGCAGGGCATCTGCAGTCCACCTGCCCTTCTCTCCCGGCAAAAAATAAAAAGGATAACCTCTCCAAGCACAAATCCAAATGACGGGCTCCTTACTCTCCACCTCCAGTCGTGAATTCTGAATCCTCTAGCTCTGAAGATGAAGCAAGCAACACAGAACTAGACCAAGCCCCTCAATCTGTGGGTCCTTCCATCGATGGACCGACGCATTCCTCCAATATAGCCATCTCCCAGAAACACGTCCATATGACGACCTCCTCGGATTCAGAAAAGGAGGGTCCCCCCTTGGAGAACCCCAGTCTTCAAGTAGTTGTTGCTCATTCGCCCCGGGATGGGTGGGTTGAAGTCAAAGAAAGGAAAGGGAAAAAGCTTCGTGTTGAGACTTCTACCCATGTTGGGTAGAATTCAGTTTTTTAGCTTTCCAGTCTTTGGTTGTTGCTCTTTGCTTGGTTCTCTTCTTCTTCGGAACCAAGGTTGATAGTCCTATCATTTCCGGCTGCCGGTTTTTTGTCTCTCTTGATTGTATCATCATCTCGTAACATATTTTAGCTTAATAGAATTAGTCCAATTCAGAAAAAAAAAATAAAAAAAATAAAAAATAAAAAATAAAAAATAAAAAATAAAAAATAAAATAAAATAAAATAAAATAAAAATAAAACAAAATAAAAAATAAAATAAAATAAAATTGAAGAAACATGTGAATCTATAATAAATCCAATGAACAAGAACACATAAAACTAGGGAAATATTCATCTAAAAATTGGGGAAATCACAAAAACTCAGTATCTACAATAATCCACATATAAACTTACAAAACAAGCAAACATCCTTGATAACTAGTATTAATTTTTTCCTATATTGACACATTGTTGTTTCACCATAAAAATAACACATTGTTATTTCTACATAAAGTCTTTTGCTATTATTTAACATCAATATGTAATCCAAATATCCATTGCTATGAATTGAAACTCATCAGATGTTGGACAATTTGTAATGTAAAAATATGAGCGGCTGATATAAAATGTTGCACAACTCCGAAGTAAAGCTAAATCTGACATATTATAGATGTGAATTATGGTTTGTTGTGTCTAAAAAGGGAATATTCAATGAATAAAGGAAAAGGAGCTTGCATCTTTGATAGTGTTAGGGAAACACCCTATCTAGAAAGAGGATCCTGATGACGCCCATAAGTAAATTGTAAAGCTTTTTTTTAATATAGTATTTCCTTTACAAGAAAGTAAACCTCTAGGGTTCCAAACTAACCAAGGTAGCCCCAATTCCCGTGAATCAAATTGTCGTTCCGCTACTGTTTTTGGTAGGGTGCAAGCACCCTGTTATAAAAATGTTAGGGACGATATTTATGACGATGCTAATGCCACTACACTTGTTCCATCCGAAGTAAAACTAAAGGTAAGGTATTCTAAATTTGAACCATGTTTCCTTATATCTAAAGTGGGAATGTTAAGAGAATAAAGGAAAATGGGCTTGCATATTTGATAGTACTAAGTAAATAGTAAAGCTTTGTTTTAATAAAGTATTTTGTTTCCATAGAAGAAAAGGGTCCCAAAAGCTACTGTTGTGCCTCATCACCAAAAGCTCGGGTCCACAGTTTCCAGTAGCTTGATGAGGAAGAACCCAAATTTTCCACAGTGTCACATAATAAATGTCGACGTTTCGAATCTCCATGGAGATCCATCTTCAGGACGAATGAATGAGGAGATGAAAGAAGGACTTAGGTCAAATTTATAGAGTGAAGATTATTTTTCTAAAGAGCCGACCAGCAATAATATCTAGGAAAAATTAATTTATTTTTTAATTTTAATTTTTATTTAATGTTCACTTAAATTTAAAAATAATTAATAAATTAATTAATGAATAAATTTGATTAATAATGATGAATGTATATAATAATAATATATCATAAATAATAATAAATAATACTATTAGTTATGATGTATTATTATTATATACATTCATCATTATTAATCAAATTCATTCATTAATTAATTTATAATTATTTTTAAATTTAAGTGAACATTAAATAAAAAAAATAAAAAATAAATAAAAAATAAAATAAAAATTTCCTAGATAATATTGCTGGTTGGCTCTTTAGAAAAATAATATGCACTCTATAAATTTGACCTAAGTCCTTCTTTCATCTCCTCATTCATTCGTCCTGAAGATGGATCTCCATGGAGATTCGAAACGTCGACATTTATTATCTAACACTGTGGAAAATCCGGGTTCTTCCTCATCAACTGATAACCGCAGAAGCTTGAAAAACATACAAGGTAGCTTCAATTCACATGAATCAAATTATCGTTTCCTAGAAGTTTTTGGCAGTGTGCAAGGTTCTCGTTATAAAAATTTCGGGGAAGAGATTTATGACGACACTCATGGAACTAAAGTTGTTCCACCTTTCACAAAAGAGAGACCACACTACCTGACACAACACACAAAATTCTCCTTACACTCGGCCATGCAGACTCACGAATGTAAAGAAGATTTTGATCGTGTCATTGCCTCCCTATCTCTATTACATCTAAGGCTAGTTTTACTGATTCCATGGTTGAAATGCTCTTAGGTCTGAATGCACTACATACACAATTGCCCACCGAGATTTCAATTAATTTAAAAATGCATTCGAGCAAGAATCAATTTGAGCTTCATTTTCCACTATGGAAAGCTGTCTAGTTTTAGTCAAATAAGAAGCTACCCATACAAAATCCTATCTCCCTCTATCTATCTTAGCTTCAATGGACCAACGAGACATGAAATATCTACAAGAAATATTGCTGCTACGCAACACGAGCATGTGATTGCAGCTCACAATGGTATGTATGTTTAAGAACCAAAATACTAATTATGTGGTGATGCTTTTAGTATTACACCCACATGCCATAAAATCTCAATTTTTATTTACAGGTGAATGGAAATACATAACTAATCCAATGCAAAAATTTGACCCTAAAAATTCCAACCACATGAACTTTTCCTCAGGAAAGGATGCAACAACAACATTATCACCAAAATTGCCTTGTCAAGCAATGCAATAAATCTTGCAGTGACCAGTATTAACTTTTATCGAAAAAACTCAATCCAATCTACTCAATTAACAAAAAAAAAAATAGATTTACAATAGTCTTCATTTTTTCTATTTGTATTCTTATGACAATATAACCAAATTTCAGTGGCATTGGATGAACCCTGTAATCAGTTTATGACGGTATCATTGATTTTTTTTTGTTTTATATTATGTAATTTATTGTTCCTTCATAAATTATCAATGTATTTACATTTCTACCTGCCTTACATGTCGTATGCACTAGCGCTGAATTATTTTCTTCAACTCTAAAATTATTTTAATCATACATCTCCCTGAATATTGATCGCCTTTTATAGCCAAAAGTTGTTATTTTTTGTAGCATTGGATGTTGTCATAGTCTCGACAGTTGATAGAGAGGCTAAGAAACACTAGGAATCCATAACCCAGAAAAGGTTTCAGGAAAATCCACCTAGAGATGCCTTAATTAAGTTAATTAATCAGAAATTAATTTTTTCCTAAATCTAACTTAGGGGAAATGATTAATTAACTGGAATTAATTGAGGAAGGTGAGACTTCTCTAGAAACTTACACATATTGAATAGGAAATAATCTTAGCCATTGATGAAGTTTTAATCTTGGTCGTTGGATTCCCACAGTGAGATTATAAGAAGAATTTATTGAACAATCACACCATTAACACACACAAAAACACATAGATTTATACCCAAATACAGTCATGGCGGAAAATGCTTTAGCCTCACGGCTTCCTCACATATTTTCTCTCATTATTAAAATAATGTAATATCACAATTAAATATATGAGGAGACTGTGTCTCAAGAGAGTGAGTTCTATCTTGGACACTTTGGTTGAGACAATTTCTCAACCTTTCACACACCAATCTAGGAGCTACCTAAACTAACTCCTAACTTAGCAGAACAACCCAATGTAGAGAGTTAGGCATAAATTCCTAACTTTTAATATTTAGTTTATTAATTTATTTTGGATCTATAATTGTTTTATGAGAGAGGCTAACATTCCCCCCTTCAATGATAAATCCAAAATAAGAACGAGGAACCATATTCCAAGTTCTCATGTTGATCCTCAAAAACATTGCCTGAAAAACCGCAAAAGCTGGATGCTGAAAAAACTACAATTTGAAGAGACCATGAATCAGTTGTATCTCTGATTCATCTCTGAATTTTTCTTGACAACTCCACCACATGCCAAACTGCAAAAGGATCCATCTTTCCTTTGCGTGAAATCAACATCCTTTGTCCACTGACAAAATTTGTTGAATGCCCACTGGCTGATGATGTCAAAAACAACTCATTGTTGCTTTTGCTGTCTTGAAAACCTCTTACTGGTGCTTTGCTGTTGACTGCCCACTGGAGAATTTTTTTGATGCCCATTGGCTGCTGAAGATGCCCACTGGCTGCTTTTTCTGGTTTTTTCGAGACTTTCAGTCTGACAACCACCATCAATTCCATTGAAATCCCCCCCCCCTTTTTCAGCTGAAAGGAGAGACAATACTCTAAAAATTATGCCTGAACTCCCCCCCTTCGGGTGTAGGAGTGTTGCAGTGGTTTACTCCCCCGTTCAACTGCATGAGAGTACCATCTTATTTTCACTATCGGCTACACTAGGTGTGATTGTATTCGGTTGTAGAAATGATACAATCTTTTGACTGTGGATGACCATTCCCAAGGATCAATCCATTCATAATTTATCTTCAATCTGGCTGATTGTTTTTAGTTGCAACATTTCTCAGATGAATTATTTGGCTTGCCACAATGGCGACAAGGATGGAGATCAAAACACTGATCTTCCATATGACTGGTTCTATGACGATGAGGACATTTTGGTTTGACTGCAACTTCAGGTTGCGTGCATTTTTGTTTGTCTTCAACTTTCTCAAAACGTGCTGAGGTGATTTGTTCAAGAAATCTTGCACTGACAAACTTAATGGGCTTTTAATAATCGGTTGGTGTCATCTTTGACATATCCTAAGCCTTGTCGATTTCTGTTACTTTGGATTTCTTCCCATGGCTTGATGATTGGTTTGGAAGAAAGTTGAATTTGAACAACTTCGACACTTGAAGTTGTTTGGATGAATGACTTAGAATCATCTTTAGATGTATGGTTCAAATGCTTAGAAGCATCACTCTTCTCTTGCAAGTCATTTCTTTGTAGTTGCGACTCCAGTTGAAGAAACTCAATGGTTTCATTTGTTTGTTGTAGATGCCATGAAAGATCAACAAGAGTTTCTTTACTGATTTTCACCATGTATTCATCAGTTGAGAGGATCAAATTGCAAAGAATTTGTAACAACTGGATGTGTTGCGCCATGTGAAATTGCTCTCTTGAATTTAGGCTCGCTTGTCTTGAACTTGATTTGAACTTTGGTGAGTTGAATGCGCTCGCTTGATGTTAATGACACGCTTGCTTGCTTGTTGCTTGAATAGCACTATTGCTTGTATTGGCTTGATGGAACTTGCTTGAATGAATACTCACGCTCGCTTGCAGGAGAGGTGAACTTGTTTTTGATTGTTTTAGAGTTAAAACTTGCGCACTTGATGTACTCATGTGATTGTGCTTTAAAGGAATGGTGTCGAACACTATCGAAAATGCACCCAAAAAATCTTACAATGATTTTAATGACTCAGTTAAAACAATTAATTCACTTATCTTAATTTGACTTAGTTGAAGAGAATTGACACTCTTGACTTCTTATCAATTCAAAACTGGGGTGTCGGTTTCAACTGAGAGTACACCCTTACAATCCAATGCAATTTGAATTTGATTACAAGTTCTTAAATTTATTTTCAAGAAAATTTATGTAGACCATGATTTGAAACACATTAACTTGATTTTATTAAGTGAATTTTCTTGTTGAGGTAGAATGTTGATGTTGACAATCTTTGATTATGTGTTGTAGTGGCACAGATGCATGTGTTGAGTTTAATTATCCTTCCTTGCAGCTACTTCGTTACAGGTGTTGTGCTTCCGTGCATTGAACTTTATGTGTGTGTTAAATGAGATCATTTATGTTTCAAAACTAGACACAAATCATAAGCAACAATATGAAGCATGCACCATCATCAACACACTCTTCGTGTACCTAAGATCCCCTTATTCAATTTCAGGTGGATCTAGGACACAATCACCACAAAAAATATATGCTTTATTAAATTTTTGAGTACATAATCGTTCAGCTTCACAACATCTTCATGGAATCAAAGTTCCAGAACTTCTTGGAAAAAATGTCTTCAAAAACTGACTCAACCTCCTACAACAATGAGCTTTCCTTTGAAAAATTGATCACTCCAAATTTATAAAAAATCAATCCTTATCACTCCACAAAATGACTTCAACATTCAACTTATCACTCCAAGAATTACAAAAAAATTTAATGGACCTTATCACTCCAAGAATTACAAAAAAATTTGATGGACCTTATCACTCCAATTTTTTTTTAAACATCGCCCTTATGAAATAAAAATATTCTCCTATGGTACTTTGAATCACAACAGTGAATTTCCCTTATCACTCCAAATTTACAAAAAGAATTTCACCTTATCACTCCAAATTACAAAACACTTATCATATCCCTCCACACCTTATCTCTCCATTATTTTAATGATGGCATTAAAAATAAACTTCCCATAAAAAAATAATATTCTATTCACTCCTTATATCTCCCAAAACTATCCACCACATATCACTTTAAAAAGTTCTACAAATTAAAAACCATACCTTATTCAAATCACGTATTTCTCCCTTTTTAAAGTTCCATAAAAAACTTTAATATTTTTAATCCCCTTTTTAAAGTGCCATGAAAAAACAATTTAATGAATTTTATGGCCACTTTATCAAAAGTGAAATAAGGTGGTCCTCTTTTAAACTTTTCATTTATTCATGAAATGCGTTAATGAAGATTAAACACCATGTGATTTATGTACCATGTGATTTGTGAACGCAGGTATTCACACAAGTAGATTTCCTCAGAACTCCAAGTAATAGATTTTTCAACATGCCCAATTTTCCATGCAGGTCACAATTAAGCTGACACACCGTGCCAACTAAAGCGTGAATAAAATTACCACCAAGCTTTAAGAAATATCCACGGTATTTTCTCCACAATTCGCTGAAACGGTTTCGAAGCAGGCGATCTGAAAAAGGGTGAATTGAAGCTACGTTCAACACACATACTTCACATTATACTAAAATTTGATTATACAATGCAGGAAACTTTCTCCTTTATCCAGCAATCACGTCATCACAGATGTTTTAGTAGCTTCTCAAATTTTTCAGATTTCGCATTAACCTCAACGCACATATCACTGGACAAGGCTTCAGGTAAGGGAATTTAAATACGCAGAACTTCAACACGCAAGCCACTCTCACCAGACCCACGTGGCTCAATGATCACGTTTTCCCAAAAAAATTCCAAGGGGAAAAACAAAGTCTCGATTCCGCCTCGGTGGAATCAATCTTCACACATCGTTGAAAATTTTGTTTGTTTACCAAAATAAAATTTGATAGTGCACCAGATCAGTCTTCTCAATCCTCCACAATTTGTGATGTCTGAATGGCAATCGTCTTCGCCTAGCTCTCGATGATCGCTCCTGGTCCGTCTGCTCCCCTCAATTTTCTGCTAACTTTGTCGCACCTCATACGATCTCAGTTCTCGCATGCACTCCAATTAAACGTGCAGACCAAAGAGTCTTAATATGGTTTGGTTTGAGGGATTTGCAATCACAATTGTGATGATTTTGGGGTTTGGATCTGTTGATGATAGTGAATTAATTTGAATACGAGTGCTACAACATCACCATTTATGACACCGATGGCTCGAGCAACATAATGTCCAATGAAAAAACATCCTTCTAGCACAAAATCCATCTTGAATTTTCCAGGGCTTTGGTTCGCCCAATTCACCAATTCGTGCACATACTCCAAATCAGAAAACAACAGCTCCGTAATTGGGAAAAGAGGAAGGAATTGAATACTTAGTTTGCATGATCTACATTCAGGGGCTGCAAACCACAAAGAATTGTCCTGCTTATTTTCCCATAAAAATCCCACAACGTGATTCACATAAGCTTCATGGAGTGTATTATGTAACGGAACATGCCATAGCACCTTCGCAGATCTTATTTCCAGCGTTTTTCATTAATAGACATGGGGCAGAACATGCTTTGAAGTCGCTATGTAACAAGTTTGGAAGCTCACTATTTGAAATGCTACCAAGGCTATGGGATTGTCTGATGTATTTAAATCAAATGCACTTGAAGTCTGCTTACCGCAGGAAGTTCTGGTAGAACCTGATGTGGAGCGCGCTTACCTACGATGAGTGGGCGCATGCAACCAAGATGCTGGAGGGGGAGAATTCACAATCTGAGCTGCGAATTGGGTGGATTCTAATCAGGAGATGACAGAACGGGTTGTGACGCAATAGTCTATCAATCTCCATCTACAGATAGTGTCTCAACACCTGCTTTAAGTGATGTTGTCAAAACATTGCATATGCAAGTTTTCAACGCCGAGACTTCCAATATTCGACCTCAGTTTAATATATTTCCCTAGATTTTTCCATGGACTCTTCGAGCTAACTGCAAATACACTCCAAAGGCACACAGTCATCATCAATCAACAAAAACGTACACTAAACCATAACAATCAATTCTCCTCTTGATGAAAATTAGTACGATCTATATCTCTTCCACTGTGGTTTCTTGTGCTTTTAAAAAAAAAAAATTACTTCTGCTCCAGAGGACGATTCCTCAAATCCGTCAATGGTGATCTCAGTAGCCAGTTGGACAAAGCCTTCAACTTCAACGACAACGACACTAAATTTCTCATGCACGCACACAAAATATTGTGTCATGAATTCTTTATAACAACATTGGTATGACTCTAAACACTCAAACATAACACAAAACCCACATGATCTGATACCACATGTTAAATAATCACACCATTAACACACATAAAAACACACACATTTATATCCGAACATAGTCATGGCGGAAAAGGCTTCAGCCTCATGGCTTTACGCTCACTTGCTGTAGGTTTCAACTTGCTTGATTGGTGTTAGAGTTGAACTCACTTGCTTGCTTTGATGGTTGATGCAATAAACTTCATGTTAGCTTTGCTTTGGGTACATGGAGGAACACACATGAGGTCAATTTCCTTGGAGAGTTCAATTTTCCAGAAGGAAACAACAGTTACCCAAAGAGTTTGAGCCAGATAAGGAAGCAAAGATAGAGAGGGGTAGGGGCAGTGAAGTTGAAGGAATATTTTTCCAGTTCTAGTGAGTAATTTATAGAGAGGTCGATATTTTCTCTAGGAGGTTGCGTAGAGGCAGCAGAAACCCTCAAAGGTAAGGTTTATTTTTGTTGAAAATAAGACGTCTTCAGTTCCAGAGGTTGGGAAGGGGTCCCAGAGTGTCAGAGAAGCATTTACTAGTCAGGAGTAGGTAGGATGGCTAGCATTATGGGAATTTTGAGGTCTAAATGGGTCTCATAAGAAAAATGTACAACCAAAATAAACTTTATAAGAACCAATAGGATTCAAGCTGATGATGTCAACCATGGGGGATGATTCACCATTTTTTAAGTAAAAGGGCAAAGGTATTAAAAAATAATAAAATAATAACACTACTTTTTCAATTCGTATTTCCAACTTATCTCCCAAATTTTTTACTCAAATTTCGAGCGGGAGTACTCGTTGGATGAAAAATTTAATTCCTCATCTAAGGAGTACCCATGTTTCATACTTTTGCTGGACCTTGCTACATGAAAAATGAGAAATACATGAAAAAACGTGATTGCAATCATTTTTTTTATGTATTTCTCATTTTTCGTGTAGTAGGATCCATCGAAAGTATGAAACATGGGTACTTCCTGGATTAGGAATTAAATTTTGCATCCAATGAGTACTCCCACTTGAAATTTGAGTAAAAACTTTGGAAAATAAGCTGAAAATACGAGTTGAAAAAGTAGTTTTTTCTTTTTTCCCTCTAAAATTTGATGATGTAATCAAATATTATTTTATTATTTCCACTATTATTTTATAATTTCCTTAGGAGGCCCATTTTAGAACTCAAAATTCCCCTGATGATTAGTATTCGATTTAGGAAGGACGTGTGACATGTAGCTTCAGTGTGACACAGAGCCTGCACAAGCCCTGTTGGAAGACTAGATTTTCAGTCATAGTCAAGTGCCAAGATCGCTCAGAGTGAGGGTAATTTCCCTCAAGATAATTTTCTCTAGTATCTTATCTACATGATTTCCAACTTTCAACATCCAAATTTTACTCAGATTATTTCACTGTTGCATAATAATTAAAACCCTTAGTTGTTGCACCGGTTTTCCAAGATGGAAACTATATCTCTATCATCGATCCCTATTTAGATGAAGCTAGCCAATCCCCCTTATGAAATAATCCACATGAGGGAAAGTATATTCTACTACCCCTCCCCACCTAGATAACACCTTCCCGATGAGTCACTTCATGATAAGAACCAACCCTTCTCCCCTGTTCCTCCCGAGCCTCTTGAAAAGAAAAGAAAAGGAGGATAATCACCCTGCCCAAAGGTCTCAATGAGAAGGCTTGGCTAAGAGTATCCTGTTTTTGGTCGGGTAAGAGAGAGTGGTGTAAGTAAGTGAATGACAAGGTTGGTCGGTTTTCCGGGGACATTTGTCCATAAATAATTGTGTCAATTTTTTAGTGTGTGTGTTAGAATATTTCTTAGTTTCTAGTGCTATTATTTTCCGCAATATTTTTGTGAAGATTGTAGTGTGTTTATTTCATTGTTTCCATAGCAATAAATTGATAATTTAATTAATGTTTAGAAGAAATAATACCAGTTACTGCAATAGGATTTCAGAATTGAAATTTTCATATGGTATCAGAGCAATTTGATTAGATGAGGAAGATCAGTAGTGAAAGAAGAAATTCATTGTTTGAAGGAAGCAAGAGGAAAAATTATTCTAGAGAGTTGCGCAATGCCTAGCCAGGTGTTGGGCCATGGTAAAGGTATGTTTTATCCTCATATTAGCTTGATTTATCATTGAATTTCATGTACTTATCTTCATTTTTGGAATAAATCTCGAAGAAAATATTGTGAAATTTGGAAAAGACCAATTATCAACAAATTGTGTGATTCTGGCATGAAAACTAACTTTCTCTTGCTTTTTGTGTGCCATAATCCAAATGGAACAACTGTTGTTCAAACGATGGGACAACATCGACCAAGAAAAGGAAATAAGACCATGTATTTCTCATACGGGACAACGAAAGACTAGGAGGATCAAGTCTATTTTATAAGGCAATCTGATTGATAGTTGCAAAATCCTCAAGATCCCCTAATCCCGAGGATTCACTCTCATCTATTTGTTTTCCTTTAGATTATATAAAACCGATAGGTGAAATAAAATGAGACTTTTTAACTCGGGAGTTGTAATTTACATTTTGACATTATTATTGAAGATAGAGTAATTACACTGTGGTGATGTTGTATCGTTATTATTGAATTTAATGAGAAAGACAATGTTTCCTTTGTAACCATATTATGAGTATCTTTCGGTAGTGAATTATGGAGACTCTAGGCCTGGTCACTACTATATCTACTGATTCTCTTGTGTCATATTCGTTTCTTTTCATTTTCGCAATTATTCATTTATGCTATCTTATAGAATTAAAATTATGAACTTCTTTTAGTATTGATCTTTATAATTTGATTTTACTGTGAGATAACTTTTAGTTGCTCTTAATCCTTACCTATTACTAATAAGATGACTGGTTTTCTTTGAAAAAGAATGGTGAGTCAGTTTTTATTGACAGTTAAGAACAAGAGATGATTGTCTTCACTATTGATTTGACAACTAAATTATAATAAAAATTATCAATTTATTTATATTTAATATATCAATCAATTTCTTATTTACAAGTTTCCATTAATTCAATAAAAAGTTCACTAATAAAATAAATTAATTACATAGATTTTTAAAAATTAATATTTAAACTTATTGAAAAAAAACAAAACACTCTAAATTCTAAATATTTTTTACATTAAAATTCAAACACCTCATGACCATGATAGTCGTATCATAATGCATTGATTTATTCATTGTATTTGAGATAGTTAGAAACATAAAACCGCACCATCAAATTAGTAAATATGAAATTCAAAATCAATATTTATGAGGTCCTCTGAAATTGAAAATCAATATTTATGAAATAGATAAAGGATTGCACAATCCTCTATATTTATGGAGTGGCTCTATATTTATGGAGTGGATAAACGCCTCTATATTCCTCTATAAGTCATACCAAAACATCACGTTGCTATACACTCCCGGTGAAAAATGAAAAGAACATAATTTGTAAAAAAAAATTCAATCACCTATTTTTTCCATATAAATTTTATTAATCTATAGTTAAAATAAATTTGAAAAAAATAGTAATCTTCTATGTAAATATTCCAATGGCTCCAAAGATATTTAGCAAGCAAAACATGAATAGATTTACTAGATATTCTTATACTAATTGTGGATTTTCTGATATTAATTGGGGACTAGAAATATCTTAATCTAACGATTAAGAAGGAGGTCAATGTTTAAAAAGGCTCAAGGGTTTGGTAATTGAATTCATAGTGTAAAAATTTAAGAAGAAACTAAAATTTAAAAAATACAAGAAATATCAAATGTTATATGTGAAAGGTAAGTATTAATCACTAACACAAATAAAGTAATTGAACACCAAAAAATACTATGGGAAAATTCTAACTTTAGGAAAAATCTAGCTAAAATTCTAGGAATTCCATTTGTTTTTAGCTAAAACTTTGACCAAACTTGTTGACACTCCTCAACCTTTGGCACTTGACACACTTACAATGAAAATAAATAAGCCTATTTATAGACTTATATCCAACCAAATATAAATGATAAGCCTATTTATATCCAACCAAATACAAATGGCATAATACCTCAGCCCACCAAACCATGTGCCCCAAACCACTAGTTGTAAACTCTCATTCCCTAGTCCCAGTCAAGGTTAATTTTTATCCATGAAAATACATGGTCATAAGCTAAGAAGAGAATACTATGCTTTTGGTTGAAATACACTATAAATCTATTTTAAAACTATAACACAAGTTGTAACATGAGAACAAAGTTAACTAGTCTATAACGCTTTGTCTCCTTGGTATAACTTGTGTTACCAAATTCTCTCTTATTCAGAAAAAAAAACTCGAGTTAACTCACTTTGAAAGGCTTGTTAAATTAAGGAAACCCATATGGTGGAATGTGATCTCTTCATCCTCATCCATAGTTTTTTCCTAAACAAATAAAGTATACAAAATCAGAAAGAGCCATAAAGCATGAGAAATTTTTTCCTAAATATTAAAGCATCTAAAAAGTGGATAAAATCATTTTTATATGAGGAAACATTATTCACCCCAAATCTTTTGCCCAAATTGAAATAAGGAGGAATTTGGAAATATTTGTCCTCCACTTGCCTATATATTGGAGGCTTGGGAATTGAGAAAGGGAGGGGGAATTTTTCTATTCTTATGTTGTCAAGATATTGCTTGAGAAAGAAAGTTTGAGGAGCTAGGAATTGGAGGAGGTGTTGCTACAACTACACCTTATGGTTCTAATCTCCTTCTTATTCAATAAATATAGATTGTTTGTTTTTGCTTTATAATTGTTGTTAATTGTTCATTTCTTATGTCTAACTAATGAATGCTTGGAATTTTGGCTTGTATAGTTTTATTCAGTAATGCATGTTTTTTCATTTATTATGTTTTTTATTATCAAGATTATTATGTTGTGATAGTTTGCTTGTTTCTTTTTATGTGCAGGACCAGACTTTTGAGCTAGCTAGGAGCACTTCCCAGCTACACTAACCACTCCAATGGATATGTATGCAAGGATTCACAGGATCACTTTCTTCTCACCTTCTTAATATCTACTCTACTTCTTACCTTACTAAAAATCTCAAGCCCTGGAACCATCTTTCTCTTACCCTGTCTGCCCTAGGTTTCTAGGAGAACCTGAGAAGGTTTTATGTTTGTCCTACCAAGCACAAATCCATATAGTAGAATTGGCGACTTCGATGGGGATGAATTATTCTTCCTATTATATTTTTCCCTCTTCGAAATTCTCTCTCTTTGATCTTTCCTTTTCTTGAATTCCTATCCATTTTTTGCATGCTTAATAATCTAACTAATTTGAGCAGTTTTCTAATACTCAGACCCTCTTATTATGATTTAAACTTGTGTAACATTGTCTGTAGTGGACACCAAAGAAATATATTGTCTATACCTTATCTGCAATATGTTTCCCTTGCCTATAATTCACTCCCTTGGCCTTTTTACCTACGTTAGTTCTTAAAACCTCGAATTTGTCACTTTTCTTTTGCTTTCCACTGACTATATTTTTCTTGTTTGTGTCTTAAGGTCTTTGTTATCTTAAACTATGATTATTATGGTTGAATTCATGTTTTATTTTTAAATTTATGTTATCTTGCATCTACTTTCATCTTAAAATAAAAAAGAAAAAAAATCAATATTTGCTTAATCTGCTTGATGTTCAATACATTAGTGTGCATGTAATTGGAGTATTGTTTTCTACATTTTTTATGTGTATTGGAACTTGAATTTTGTTTTCTTATTGTGGGAAAGTATGTATGTTACTCTCCCCTTGTAGAATTACTCTTCATCGAAAGAAAAACTAAGAGAATATTCTCAGCATGGTTGGAGTCAGGTCTCACAAATTTCATACGTCAACACCCTTCCGAAGACATTAATAAAGTACCTTTAAAACAAATCTTGTGATAAAAGTAATCAACAGCTATTTTTCATAGGAAAACACATCTTAGTTTAGGATAGGGTCTTAGGATAGGTAGTGTAAGTCAACTTCCCAAGACTACAAAACTAAACTAGTTTCATTAAAGAGTGAAAATATTGATGCACTCACATCAACTAGGACCTATCCTCTAACATAAGAGCTAAGCGTGAGACAACATCGAAGTGTGAGACAAGGTAGCCTGCATTCAATTTCTTTTTGGTGGGTATATTTTGTATTGGGGATCATTTCCACGATATCAGAGTTGAGTCGGGGACTAAGGTGTCTTTCACACACAACGTATTTTCTATGACCATGATCCCCCTATTGGTGTCTTTGATTTGAGGTAACTGTAGTGGCCATAATCCTAGGGACATACATAGGTGACCCGAGTAGATTTTCCTAGTACATTGACAGACGAATCTTCTTCGCTTTGGATTTTTGGGAGGATAGTCGTCTTCATGAGAGTGCTTGGTCCCTTCTTAATAAGGTTTGTGGGAAGCTCAGGAGTACTCGTAACTGTATTTTTTTTTTACTAGATTTCTCTTATAATCCCTTGATAATAGTTTTCATCTCCGGATAATCATGACTATTAGAAAAAGTTTGGATTTCCTGTTGATTCTTTATATTTTTTCCTTTTCATGTGTGTGTTGTTTTGTTACTGAGACTATATACAATAAATCATATAATAATTTTTTGTAAAATAAAATTCCCCCACTACTCAGGGGAGACAGTCTTCAGTTTCAAACCATGAATCACACCATACTAACCCAGAGTCTATTTTGCTCAAGGACCTTTCTACTGAAGGTCTAAACCTCCTTATAATCCTTCACTTATAGATCCTTTTGGGAATGTCTTGATTCAGGTAGCGCCCTTACCTACAATATCTTTTTTAGTTTCCCCTTTGAACATCCTAGTGATTGCAGGTGAGTCATGGTATTTTATGGACACCTTTACTCCACCACCATTCAACCCACCTATCTCAAGTTCCACGCCCGTTGTGGGTTATCCTATTGTAAAACCTATGGTTCATCCAAGAATCTCAGCGACACCCACTTGGGGTGGTGCTCAACATTTTGTTGCCTCCACTGCCCCTACTCCTTCCGTGTCGACTCCTGGTGTTCCTATTCTGACGACCTTCAACAACTTGTTTGTTTGGAATCCATTATTTGGTTCAACTTCCCCACCACTACAGATTGGAGGAAATGTTTCTGGTACTTACCCATCTGTTGGGGGTATCCCTTCACCCATGCAATCTGTGTACAATAAGGTTCATCTTTGATTGATCCTTTTGTTATTAGTGGTTACCTCATTGGTGGTGGTCTCATACCCAATCTGTCTTATGTGGGCAATGGTGTTCCATTCCCTAGACCCACTGCATCTCCTTGGGGCCTCCCAACTCAACCATTTGCATATGTTGGGGGAAACCTTTATCCTAGGGGAAATAAGTTTGTTGGTATCCTTCCTCAATCTAGGGGCACTCATATGTGCCATCACTCTACGTGACCCCATCACTACCTCACAGAAACTACTATCCATCGCAACCTATGTACCCTACTAAAAACCCATTGATGGGAGGTCCTTATGGTCCCTCTATTCATCTTACACTTCCTTGGTTTGATTCGACTGCACCTACTCCATTACCTTTCTTGACTACACTAGAAATCTCGATATATACAAGTTGAAAAATGATCCCATAAACCATAACTTGGTATGGCCTCCAACCCCAGCCAAAATTTTTGTAAACATTCCTAAGTTTTATGGAAATCATGGAGATGACCCGACAACACACATCACTACATACCATCTTTGGTGTGCTTCCAATTCTACGCTTGACGATAGTATCTGGCTCGGAATATTCCCATGCACTTTGACTGGAAATGCTGCTAAGTGACACATTGAATAAACACTCACTTCTATTAACAACTTTAATACCCTTTCCATGGAATTATTGAAGCACTTCCATCTACGAATATGTTACGAAACCATAACATAACTCTTGAAAACCCTATGCCAGAACACTTCCACCCATATATCTGATCACATCCATGAATGGAGACATAGGTGAAGGTTAGTAAAGGCCCCCATTCTAGATCATTTCAATTATCTTATTGGTTCTACAATTCACTTCTATCTCCCATCGTGAAGGATGTTTCCAGGTTTAGATTTATTATAGAATACCAAGTCATCAGTCGTACCAAGCATCTAGACCTTATTTATTTGCAATCTGGAACACTTTATGACTTGATCCCTCATGCTCTTTGAAATTCTAACACTCTCGTTGCACAAAAATATAGTCCTCGTGCCGATGATCTCGTCGATGTTGCCTCTGAGACATATTTCACATAGTTGAACGGGAAAATTACCCAGTTATCCATTACAGCTACCCCCACCTCAAATAAATATGACTACACTATTGCTCCTCCATCAGCTACGATCAAATATGTGCAATATACACAACAATCCAACAAAAAAACAAAAAAAACCATAACAAGACCTCTCCTTCTAAGGAGAAAATATCTATTTTGAACACTCAAGCCCAAGCACCTTCTACTGTAGAAATTATATAACTTATGTGTTGTATATCCAAGATTATCCTGATCACACACTATTTTACTTCATGCACAATACATAATCTATTCCACTATTGATCATCACATGCGGAAATTAAATCAATTTCAATGCACACTTGAAACCACAAAAATTCACACACATTAACACAGCTATCTAACGGGAAAACCTCAAGCTAAAAACCCCAACTATTTGTAAATAATATATTTCATAGAGATCATGTAAAAATACTCATACAAAGCTGATCATATCAAGCTCTCAGTACAATACAATCACTACACACTAATCAGGCCTGATCTTCCAAATCCATGCACCTATCTTTGCCACCTGTTAGCCTGCCTCTACTGCGCAATCCCTGCTGAAGAATGGATTTGAATGAACTTGAATCCACCCTATATTAACCGTGCAATCCTCATTGGCATCTCCAATGAATGTTTGGTGCAAACAATGCAACATTATAGTCACAACTGATAGTCACACTTGCTCTTTCACCTACCTCTCCACTGGTCTCCACTGAAACTGTCCATGCACTGTAGTTAACTGATGTATTCTTCAGTTGATTAATGAGTTAATATTTAGTGAACTAATTAACTAATTAATTCACACCACTCTCACTAGTGTATCAATCAGTTAGACTAGATACAACTAGCTCAACTGAGTCTAACTAAGTTAAACTAAATACAACTCCATGAACTACTCTTCCAACTCTGTCATAACTTCTCCACTTCAGTTCTAACTGAGTCTTCCATGCATGAACTCCAGTAAACCCTTAGGAATTGCGTAATTTATTCTATCATTTGATGTGCCACATCTATGCACTGAACTAAAGTGCTCCAAGAGAATAAGATAATGTTTAGAGTCCAAATATTATTAAGAGCTAATAATATTTGACATATCTATTTTTAGACTGGCAATCTAAAAAAAATTCCGCCCAATATGTCTAAAAATAGAAGTCCATCTATTTTTCCAACTTGATCAACCATCCACAAATAGCATCTTGCAACTCATAGAATATGATCGACATGTCTAAAAATAGACATACACCTAAAAATAGCCTGTGTGGGCCCCACCTAGTTTAGGTGATTATTTTCCAACTAGGATCAAGGATTATGTTTCAGGATGCCTCCTTCACTGTTTCTTGTTGCAATCTTCAACACTCCCTCTCAACAAGAAAGGATTGTCTTTGCATGCGACATGCAACTCCATGCATTCACCCTGCAACCTTTGCAAGCGCCCTGCAACTCCATGCATCACTTCTGAAACTGAAAGGCTCCAAACAACTCAATCAGTCTAATGCATCTATCATCAAAGTCTTCTACTTCTGCTGGTACCAACTGCACATGTCTTCAAGAACCACTGTGTTGTTGAACTCTGCACCCATGCACTTTGCACTTGCTATCAACTCTGAACCGCGCTCTAGTATCCGACATTGTCACTTTGATCTGCCCACATCAATCCAACTGATCATGCTGCTGCTATTCTGTGGGCTCCTCATAGCCAGGTTCAATTCATGAGATCCACACCATCTCAATGAATCCTGCCCAGAAATTTCCTCTTGGGATTACTCATGCATGTCACCCCACATCTCACCTGGTGGTATAGCTGCATGCACTTCCTCTGCCCATCTGGCACGAAATTTCTCTGCATGAGTGGTTGCACCCACTCCATGATCCTCATCTTGTAGTTGCTCCACATCCCAAGGTTCACTCTTACCTACATGCAAACCATGCTCCCTCTCAAGCTTCAATTGCATGTCTTTCTTGCACTTCCCAACACTAGGAAGCTCCATAGAAATCCCATCTACTTCAAGTCTGTAGAGATTCTTTGCTCGAATCCCAACCTTCTTGACTTTTCATGTTGCTTTGTACCGAAGGAAAACTTTTCCTTCACTAAAGACAACATCATACCCTTTTTCCTCTAACATTGCGACTGAGATTAAATTCTTCTTTAAACCTGGAACATGCACTACATATTGTAAAAGAATGAGTTTACCTGACTCCCTTTGAAAGGTAATGGTACCAATTCCAGTTGCACTGTATCATCCATTGTCACCCAACTCAACATGCAACTGGAGATCTTTCTCCACCAAGTCAGTGAAAAGATTCACATCTCCCGTCATGTGAAAGGAAGCAGCACTATCAAAGTACCACCCCGATCCCAATGCACTAGACACCATGCATGCGATCAATGAGAATTCAAGCTCAAATTGCAAGGCAAGAGCCTCACCAGTTGCAGCTCCAGTAGCCTGCTTGTTCTTCTTCTTCTTTGGACAATTAGTGGCGAAATGCCCATGTTCGTGAAAGTGAAAACACTTCACTTTGGACATGTCACGCTCTTTGTCATCCGCACTGGATTGAGAAGGATTTTTCTTTCCCTTCCCTTTCCTTGATTTGGTAGCCAAAGCGCAATCCTCTTCATCATCATTCTTTGATGAAGAGTCGTCCCTAGTACTCCGCCTTATCTCCTCCTGCACAAGATCCGACCAAAGTCGTTCCCATCCTGGCAGTTTCTCCTGTCCATTGACAAAGTCTTTGTAGCTATTCCAACTCTTCAGAAGCCCAAGGAGAGCCAATCTCACCAAGTCTTCTTCATCCACACTGACTCCTACACTCCCAAGCTCATCCCTGCAATGGAAAAACTTTGTCAAGTATACCGAAATAGTGTCATTCTTCTCCATTTTTATTTTTCTTAGCTTGTCTTTAAGTGCCAACTTCCTCTGGTCACTTCTTCTTTGGAACAAGTCTGTCAAAACCTTCCACATTAAGAATAGAGTGGCTTTACCATGAAGGCTGGACACAATGTGGTCCTTCACACCTTCCAACAGAATCCTTCGACACTTTTCTACCTTCTTTTTCCATGCGTCAAGTGTGGCTGCATCGCTAGAACCCGGCATAGGAACATCACTATCGATGAACTCCTTCAGCCCATTATCATCCAGCACCGCCTCGATCTTGTCCTTCCATGCAATATAATTCGAGATCCCATCAAGGGCATACTCCAATCGCAATCCGTTGAAAGACATTTCAATGAATTCTCAACTTCAACACCAAGAAAACATTGCAGCAAATTCGAATTCCACCAGCACAAAACTCATTCGCTTCAATAATTGAAATATGCTCTGATCAATATCGCTCTGATACCATGTAGAAATTATATAACTTATGTGTTATATATCCAAGATTCTCTTGATCACACACTATTTTACTTCATGCACAATACAGAATCTATTCCACTATTGATCATCACATGCGGAAATTAAATCAATTGCAACGCACACATGAAACCATAAAAATTCACACACATTAACACAACTGTTTAACGGGAAAGCCTCAAGCTAAAAACCCAAACTATCTGTATATAATATATTTCATAGATATCATGTCACAATCATCATACAAAGCTGATCATATCAAGTTCTCAGTACAATACAATCGCTACACACTAATCAGGCCCGATATTGCAAATCCATGCACTGATCTTTGCCACCTGCTAGCCTGCCTATACTGCACAATGCCTGCTGAAGAATGGATTTGAATGAACTCGAATCCACCCTATATTGACTGCACAATCCTCATTGGCATTTCCAATGAATTTGTGGTGCAAACAATGCAACACTATAGTCACAACTGATAGTCACACTTGCTCTTTCACCTACCTCTCCACTGGTCTCCACTGAAACTGCCCATGCACTGTAGTTAACTGATGTATTCTTCAGTTGATTAATGAGTTAATATTTAGTGAATTAATTAACTAATTAATTCACACCACTCTCACTAGTGTATCAATCAATTAAACTATATACAACTAGCTCAACTGATTCTAACTAAGTTAAACTGAATACAACTCCATGAACTACTCTTCCAACTCTGTCATAACTTTTCCACTTCAGTTCTAACTGAGTCCTCCATCCATGAACTCTATTAAATGCTTAGGAATTGCGTAATTCCTTCTGTCAGCTGATGTGCCACATCTGTGCACTGAAATGAAGTTCTCCAAGAGAATAAGATAATGTTTAGATTCCAAATATTATTAAGAGCTAATAATATTCGACATATCTATTTTTAGACTGGCAATCTAAAAATAGATTCCACCCAATATGTCTAAGAAAAAAGTCCATCTATTTTTCCAACTTGATCAACCATCCACAAATAGCATCCTGCAACTCATAGAATATGATCGACATGTCTAAAAATAGACATACACCTAAACATATCCTGTGTGGGCCCCACCTAGTTTAGGTGATTATTTTCCAACTAGGATCAAGGATTATGTTTCAAGATGCCTCCTTCACTGTTTCTTGTTGCAATATTCAACATCTACTACTCAATATGAGAAAGGAAAGTAAAAATTTGTCAAGGTCCCATGCCGGGTATGCATTTAGGACCATTTAACCTATAAATGTCCTCGTCTCCAAGAGTGCACATATTTCCATATGCAAAAGGACATTGAATGGACCCGTGTTGTCCTTAATAACCCTTTTCCTTCTCAACGCAACAACAACATCTTATATAGAATCCACCACCACCTCTACAAAGGGGACAATGGCAGTTCGTGTCCCCCTCCTCTTAGAGAAGTATCATTATTTTTTACGGCTTTGAAATAGTTGATTTTAAAACATGAGCTAAAAAGTATTGGTATCATGTTCCAAATGCTTCGAACACTACCTTGAGTTCCATTCCACTGCCGCCTAATGATCTGCATATTGAAAGGCATGTTTTTGACCCAGTGATTCATCCCCTGAAAGGGACACTTTGACATATAAAACATAATCCATCTACTCATGTTTCCTATAAATACAATATTGTATAGGATATAACATAGTCACCTTATGCTATGTTGGCGCTCAAAGTATTTCAAAATTTCCCAACACAACAAAAATATTTTCTTTTGGCTGTTGGTGGTATCAACCCTCAGGATTCCAATCTAGTTATTTTTGACATGGAAAAATTTTCACCTATTCTTTCCCTTCAACTTTCATTCCAAGTGCAAGCTATGGTGAAAGGAAAAGCCATTAATCACACCATCATCAATGAAGGTGTGTCTACCTATGTGATGGCTACTTGTTGTTGGCTGACCTTGGGGTCGCCCACTCTCACTCTGTTATCGAACTCCCTTAAATCTTTCAATGGACATACTTCCATCCCTAAGGGATATCTTGGTAATTTTTCCATCACTCTTGGTGGTAAAATGGTCTCGGTTGAATTTAGAGTTGTTTATCACTTGATCAATTACAATATTATGTTGGGGCGTAGTTGGATATATGCCATGAAAGACATTGTCTCATCCATCTTTCGGCTTATCCATTTTCCTCACCAAGGAAAAATTGTGATATTGGACCAGCTGTCTTTCTAAACACCAAATTTCTACTCCTCACTTCTAGTAATGTTTCTTTAGTGGGTGGTACTTTTGAACCTTTTGTTGGTATTTGTATTGGCATTTTGAAATACTCCTCTCTTATGGGGTGTTTCCCTCTACCACCACCTGAGGTTCCTATGGCCATTTCTATGGTCTCTATTATACCTACTGGATCTATGGATCTAGGGATCATCTCGACCCCTTCCACCTTTTATTTATGTGGATACCATATACCAATACCATTGAACTCTCCCATTGACACTCCCTCTACCGATATTATCACCATTGTCCTCCCCTCTAATGAGGCTATTAAGGAGATCACGTATCTAGTTTAGAGGCCTTGCAATCAATTCCAACCTCATGTCTCAATCTCTTCTCCATATGAACTTAACACAAAACATATGGAAATATTATCCCTTAATAAATATGACCTTGTTCCTTCCTCTTTGACACTTGTTCAAGAGTTATACTCAGAAGGAAACTTAGGAAATCTCTTGGGGGAAGGAGCATTTCCACCCATCTTCCTCAGCCCTTACACTATCACTTTGGTCCTTTCTAAAGGGGCCTATGAACTTATGGACTATGATGGGGACCCACTCAAAATGTACTACTTCTAGCACCTCGCTAAATTGTGCTTTCTAACTTTATGTACAATTTTTTGTTTCTTTCGATGTGTTGCTTTCGATTTTTCTTGTTTTTCTCAAGTTTTTAGCTCATCAAAAATCCTAAAACTTGGATGTTTGGTTTGTCACATCCAACAAAAAATTACATAATTTTCAAAATAAAAATATTATATCTGAGCATTTGTTTAATGGTATTTTTCTTTCTCGTTAATTAGAAAAACCTCGAGTTTACTTCTTTGGGCTCGTTAAAATCCCATGACGAAGGACACACTTTCTTTTTAGCGAATTTTTCTTGCTCGTAAAACAGAAAAAACCTCGAGTTACCTTCTTTGGGCTCGTTAAGCTCCTACAAAGAATATTTGAGTGATTCTCTTTTTGTTTTTTCTCACTCCTTAGATGGAAAAAGTTACTATGCTTTTTCTTCGTCTTACTCATTTAAAAACTTTACAAAGATTATCAAGTTTATTTTGTTCCCCTCGTACTCATAAAAAAATTAGGTGAACGTTTATTATGCATAGGTTTATCACTTTATCTAGACTCAATAAAATAACTATGGAAAAGAAA
This sequence comes from Pinus albicaulis, assembly GCA_034641835.2. Lineage (NCBI taxonomy): Eukaryota > Viridiplantae > Streptophyta > Pinopsida > Pinales > Pinaceae > Pinus > Pinus albicaulis. Next base: position 1,077,468,160 of record CM076577.1, on the reverse strand, counting down.
CTATGTCAGGTATACTATTAACCCTTTGTCGCACTCGATCATCAAGCATGACAAAGGTACCCATTGGATTCTTCTTTAAGCTCTTTTCAAACTCTCTAAATGTGAAATACCATCAATTTTACCCTTTCTGGACTTGCTAAATCTAAACATATTGGGAAAAAGTTGGAATAAAGAACACTTGTTTCCATCTATATTGGTCATCAGTTTTATGGAAATAATATACTATCTATCCCTTGAACATGGCACTCATCCAGCATAGTCAATTGTTGTTAGCTTCTCTTTGAACCCTACCATGTTATGATTTTAGCATTGATACCCTCATGTCCCTCCATCCTTATATCCTAACACTCTTTCACATTCTTTAGTTTAAATTACCTGGTCTCTTTGGTTTCTTTCCTTCTACTGTTCAAGGGATTGTCTACTATCTGTTGACCTTATCAATGACTATATCATGTGTCCATTTGACCTAATTCATTTCACCTTTTTGTCCCATATCACTTCAAAATAAATATTTTCCAGTTTCGCGTTAATTGATGTAGGACTCCTTATTGCATACCTTTGACAGGTACCTTCCTTTCAACTTCAACACATCATCTAGGAAGTGAATCAAGAAACACAACAATACCTTGGAGCTTGCATTTCTTTGTGGTAGGTTTTCGTGTGTTTGATCAAGGGTTTTCATTATTGGCTTTGAATTGAAAGATTCTACGATTTTTCGACTTCAACTCAATTATTCACACTCACTATATTGTACTAAGCATCTTGGAGACCATCATCCTTATCGGTGGCCATCCTCGTGTATGTTAACATTTTTCACATTGAACGATAGTGAGATGATTTCTCGCATATTCAACATCAACTCATTTATTCACATGTGTATAATTATGTTATTCCATGACGGTGACGAAGACCATGGGTGGAGGCTTAAATCACTTAGCCTTGTTTCCTCTCCCATGCTACGTATTGTTTTATGGAGAAAACTTTTCTCAGACTCACTACATTGTGACATTGTTCCACATTTTACTTACTGGTGGACATGATCTCTCATCTTCTACATGTATCTATAGTGTATTTTTCTAGACACTGTGCATGGTAATACCCAACTCAGAACATGATTTATATATGACATATGTTTGATGTTGTTCGCAGGCCTCCTTCCGTTCCAATGCTCTGAAAATCTCTCTCCTTATTTGTTCTATAAATTATTTTTTCCGTCGCCCTCTTCTCTAACCTCACACTTTAGGGGACATATGTTATCCATGAAAATTCCTCCTCATCAGCTCAGAGGAAAATACTATGCTTTTGGTTGAAATACACCTTCTTCATTTTTACCTATTTAAGACTATAACACAAGAAGTACCATGATGACAACATTATTCTAGTCTATAACACTTTGTTCCCTTCATCTAACTTGTGTTACCAAATTGTCACTTAGTCGTGAGGAAAAAAGCTCTTGTTAACTCACTTTAACACTCTTGCTCAATTAAGGAAACTCATATGGTGCAATATGATCTATTTATCCTCAATTATATATTTTTCCTAAACAAATAAAGCATTCAAAATTAGGAAAAACCATAAAGCATGAGAAATATTTTCCTAAATATTAAAGCATCTAAAAAGTGGATAAAAGAATTTTTATATCAGGAAACATTATTTACCCAATATCATTTTCCCAAATTGAACTAAGGACGAATTTGGAAATCTTCATCCTCCACTTTCCTATATAATAGAGGCTTGGGCATTGATAAAGGAAGGTTAATTCTTGTATTGTTATGATGTCAAGATACTACTTGAGAGAGATATTTTGAGGAGTTAGGAATTGGAGGAGGTGCTCCTACACCTACACCTTATGGTTGTAATCTCCTTCTTATTCAATAAAGATAGAGTGATTGTTCTTTCTTCCTAATTGTTGTTCATTTTTCATTTCTTATGTTTAACTAATGAATGCTTGGAAGTTTGGCTTGTATAATTTTATTCAGTAATGCATAGTTTTTTATTGATTATAGTTTTTATTATCAAGATTATCATGTTGTGATAGTTTGCTAGTTTTTGTTTATGTGCAGGACCAGGCTTTGGAGCTAGCTAAGAGCGCTTCCCAAATACACTAACCACTCTAACATATTTGCATGAAAGGATTCACAAGCTCACTTTCTTCTCATCTTCTTAATCTCTACTCTACTTCTTTCCTTACTCAAAATATCAAGCCCTAGGACCATCTTTCCCTTATCCTATTGTCTCTAAGTTTCCTGGAGAACCTGAGAGGGTTTTATGTTTGTCCTGCTGAGCACAAATCCCTATAGCATTAATCTTAACAATTCGCCCTTGTTATGTATCTAACCCCCTTAAATATATAGGTACTCAAGAAAATATCACATGCCTATCAGGTCTTATAGTAGTATGCCTAAGTACACCATATCCATTATAATTAATGTTTCTCTTGGTTACCCTTAGTACTTCATTGCTTCTTAAACTCTTTCTTTCCCTTTCTCCACATGTTGCACATTTTACATTGATGTCCATATAAGAAGAACCCATCTACTGGATTACATGGGTCATTAGTCATTGTATCTTTTAGTTCTCTAAGAATTCTTTTCATGCACATGGTTCATCTATCTATTTAATTCACACACAATTTTCACTCGCCAAATTCAAGTGGTCAATTATTTTCCTAGCTATCAAATTGGATCATATTATACTTTTTCTCCATGAATTTTTCACACATATCACGCTACTTTTCGCCACTTCCCAATCAACATATATATATATCACTTGTAGTTTGCTCAATTTCCTAGGGCCATGTCGCCACTAAACTCGCACTTTGGACTAGAAATTTCTCTAACAACATTTGGACGCATCAATTTATTTCTCTCTACCATTGAAACTCTTTGCTAATGTATGTCGATGAAGAGGGATCCTGGTTCCATTTGCTCCACCAAGCATTACACTGCACTGGAAATTTTTACATGACGTACTCCTATAATTCTTGCTCAACCTTCCACGCGTGTGCTACCACAAATTTAAAGTCTTGTAAAAACAAACGACTCTAGCTTTCAGCAACCAATTTTCTCTCTCAATTCCAGACTAATCCAATACCGGAGACAGTGGTTGTTTCTTGGCCAAATCTTGTCCTTCATGGTGGAAAATAATCATGTGTACTCCTACTCTATCTTATACCTTCCAAGGTCAACATTCGACATGATCTCATTGATTCGGTCATTCGATTCCTTCATTGATGCTAAATTTTGGACTCACGGGTTTCTATTCACCTATCTATGAATACCATTCTCCTTCGGCACTATGGTATTCCTCCTCATACCGGAAATAAAGACATGATGAGTTGTGTCAAAAAGGTTTCTATCATAAATCGATCATCTAGTGATCACATTTATGACCAAAAATCGATCAATGCCTTCTTCTTCACGTGCTCTTTTGAACCCACCACAACCTTTTTCTATTCCATGTTTGTTGTCCCAAGGGTATTGTGAACAACCTATTACACAATCTAGCATCACTTTACCTCTCAATGTCAAAACCCCTGAGCACTCGCTCCACCACCCACAACTACCACCCTTTCCATTTTCACCAGTTTTTTCTCATTGCCCTCATCATTGTCGTGGAATTCTTTTTGGAATTTGACCCCCTCATGGATTAGCAATGTTGTGTCACCATCACCATAGAAGATTAGACCAAGGCCATTGGTTGGTGCACCACTTGTTCTCCTCTATTAAGAAGCAGATCAACATTGGCTCATCCTCTTTTGGACTATTGCTTTAGTAGCTCCAGATCCATATGTTGGTCCTAATTCACTTATGTGCTAGATGCCCATGCAACCTTACTCTCAATTTTAGATCTAACCATATCTATGCTAATATGGCTTCTGCACACACAGAACTAGATCTGGTCATTTTCATATTAGTTGTTGAACCAGACTATATCCGAAAATTTTTCCCACAAAATTTCTTTACGCATACTCTCTCGCGGTAGATCCATTTGTCTTGTAGCAACCTTTGATCAATTCCATGCTCTAGGATATTTCCACAACAGTTACTACAACCCATGGCTCAATCTAATACAGACAATAATGATCACACACCTAAACAATGATACTTTTTAACATAAATTTTGATACCATTTTTATGTTTTAAAGGTAAGGTAAATAAACA